>BMAU01016542.1:0-42391 GCA_019973935.1 Trichonephila clavipes
CAAACACTAGATGAAGTCGTGTGAATAAATTGCTTGTAACTGAATTATTTGCTATGGAGTTTTCTACCATACGAAATCTTTGACAATTGGTTTTCAAATTTCGAAAGAATTACATAGCTGTATTGATAACTAAGTTTTACCTATTGCAGAGAAAATGACCGTATTGCTTAGAAAAAAAATATGAATAATCTTTATTTTAATTCGTCTTTTAAACGTAACTCTAGAGTAAAATGTAGCTTGAATTTTAAGATTGATGTGTAAACAGTTGTGTGAAAATGGCACCCATCTGGTGATTGGTTAGTGACGCTGACTGCTGTGCCGTTGGACTTTGATTCGAGTCCCGGAGAAGGCATGGATGATTGTAAATGTATAGTGTCTTTACGCCATTGGGGTGCACAAAATAGCAATCGAGCCGTAAGTCCTCTCGTGAGGTTGGTGGAAGGGGAACAGAGTTCGGAGGTTCCTGATACCCCCATGGTTTTCTCTCTCAAAATAGGGAGGGGGAAACCTAGCCAAATCTTACTGTCAATTGCATGATGCACAAAGCTACGGCTAACGACAGGTATAAATTGCTAGTTCCTTGCCACAATGACCTCGATCTCCCACCGTCAGACAGGTGGCAATCAGTGGCGTGACGTACTCCCCGCATCGTAGAGGGGGGAAAAGGTTAAAGTTTTGCAATCTCTTGTAAGTTCCCGCTTAAAGCCCAAACCTGACTTTACAAGGAGGCTCTAATATTTTCTGTTTCGCCACTGGTGACAATAGAAACAACACAGTTGAAAATTAAAATCACTGTGAGCAGAAGCATTCCGCTGCGAAAAACGAATATCTGTAATATTTAGCATCGTATCCAGTTTGGAGTTAGTAAATCATTTCGCAATTCGCAGTTACAATGTCCCATTCTGAGAAGTTAACGGAACAACACTATCTTGCTTTTCATTTCTTATACGTAAGGTCAGAGATATGTTTGAGGTTAATAAATCTTAAGAAACTTCGTCTGTTTAAGCACTATGCTTTCATTGGAATAAAAAGATGTATTGAAATACAGTGAAATATGCGCTTAACCGGAAAACGTTTAAGATGAAATATTGGTTAACTCTAAGGTGACCAACCATCCCCATTTAGGGAGGACAATCCTCCTTTAAATAGGTTCTGTCCTTTCTAAAACCAGTGACCTCCAACTTGTTCTATTTTCAATATTTTAAGATTGATCTGTTAATCTCTATTCAGATAAAGAACCAAACATGTTTCCAATATGTCGAAGAAAGGTCTGAAACAAATATCACAGGAAAAAAAAAAGCTTTCGATGGTGTTTTTTGACTTCATCAAAGTAAATTAGACAGATATAGAGCATTGAGTTGAGTTTTTGACGAGATATTAAAATCGATGACTATTGTCTGTTTGAAGAAATTAGAAGACTGAATGTATATTTAAATTCTGATAAATTAAAACAATGAAAAAATAAACCTGTTGAAATTGATGAGATGGGTGGAAATATATTTAGTCATTTCAAAAATGAACACATTCCACATGAAAATTTAATTATTCTTGTTAAATTTATGTTGTGCTGGCCTGGAACTGATACAGCAGTTTTGAAAGAATTTTTTCAACTGGTAATGATTTTTAGACAAGTGAAGTCAAGATTGAATGTTGATACTTGAGCTGTAGCACTTACCGTAAAATTCAATATGAAGGATGTTTCTTGCTCTGAAATTTCTGATATATTGTAAATTATATATTGATAAGTACAAAAAAATCATTCAATAGAAAAATACTAGTTTGAGTAAGTAATTAAAAGGAGTACGAGTGTAATTGGCGTATTTTTGTTTGAATTAATAAAATGTTCCACATAATTACGTAGTAACGTTTTCTTAAATTTTTCGCGTGCGTCCTCCTTTTCATTGTAAAAAAACTGGTCACCGTATTAACACACAGTAATACAACGCTTCCAATAAACTACTTAGAATTTTCATACAATTCTTTTTTTTTCTCTCTTAAGAGATTTCCCTTCTCTGAATGAACAAAATACGGAAAGCACCAGCTGAACTTTCTGTATTATTGGATTGTCCCACTGTGTCAACGAAAGAATTCGTTGCAGTAGATGATGATAATGTGTGTACAGAACCAATTGTGGCAGACAAAGATACTTTGGAGTTTTTTCAAAGCTCAAAAAATATCAGTGATGCAGATTCTGACGACGAAAATGAAATGAATGATGAAGATCCTGTTACCACGTCATCCGAAATGCAGAACATCATGAAAAGTATGCGCAGTTATTTAGACGCACACTCCAATGGTGAAATGAATAGCAAAAGGGTCAACATCAAGTAATTTGTTGGCAATTTAATGCTGAAAAAACAATTCAAAGGAAAATAACAGATTATTTTCCAAAAACTCAATAAATGCTTAGTTTTTCAAAAAACTTGAAAATTCTGCATTAAATTTCTTTGTGAATGTTTTCATTCCATTGCTTTTTATTAAATACAAATAAATTGTATTTGCATATCTATGTAAATAAGATTTACTTTAATAAATTTTATTTTGTAGAATATATGCTTCACATTTTATGCATTATCCTTTAACGCGAAAAAATATTCAAGTCCCCACAGTTTCGTGTTGAGCGCATTTCACTGTAGTTTTAATTAAGCAGCGAAAAATGGAAATGGGTCCAACTGCGAGCATAGGAATAACTTAGAAATATTTCGAGTGGTGATGTAAAAAAATGTACACCACATTTAATTTTTTTCTTAATTGAAATCGAAATTTTCTTTTCCCAAGTTAATCGAAAGTAAATTTTAACTATATGGACGTTGGGATGTTTTTTGAAGTGAAACATTTTTGCGCTCGAGAGTGAATAAGAAAATTGCCCAGTTTTGCGTAACAGGAGAAAAGCGAACGGATGTAGTCTCCCCCTCCCAATTCCCCGAATCGTCACCATGGTAAGGAGAGCAAGAGGAGGAAAAGGGGGAGGGAGCGGGGACACCGCGTGACTGGCGTCTTATCGGTGAAAAGTTGGACAATTACTCACGTCTCCGACTGGTCAACTTGCCCAACTTCTGATTAGGAGTCCTTTTCCTCCAGACCCGGGAACATTATCAACGGTCACATCAATTGCAGTGTGAGCATTACGGTGTAGTCAAAATAGCTCTCGCAGCCAAAGCGTGCCTTAGAGTGTTAGCTACAGGGCGATGTGTTCGGTGGCTAATTTATTTCTTTAATTTTTATTTGTGTTCAATTACTATTAATTCTAGTCAGAATAACTACATCAAATGCACAAAGAGGAAAAGAGTTTCGTGTAAGAAAAAAAAAGAAAAACTAGCAGCAAGTTTAGTCGAAAAAGCGACAAAAAAACGGAAAAATAGTGCAAATTCATCAAGTACTACTGCCAAATCTCCATCAGAGTACACGTGAGAGAATATCGAGCATGAAAAAAAAACATTGCAAAATACTCTCTTAATACCGAGTTTAAGGGATGGGAACGCTATTAAAACTCTTCTAATGACAGCACAGATTAATACGGACTTTGTGAACCACCGTGTGCCGTCAACTATAGGACCCTCAAGAAGACTAGTGCGTGTTTGAACTGATGCATGTGAATCTCGATAGTAAATCTTACGTTACAAAGACTAGGATTTCCATAAAGATGCGTGGCCACGGTAGCCTAGTGGTCAAGGTATCAGATCGTGGCTGGCGTGTCATGAGTTCGAGTCGAGTACCACTTAAGACCCGCCGTCTAGGGGAGCCATGCACGTTAAATTTTTTGAGAGCTCAAACGTCCTTCCGTTCGTGTGGCGTGGTAGTTAGGAGAGGTGAGAGTGCCAGCTCCGGTGACGTCCTCGTCACTTGACCATGGTTCAAAATTACGAAGTCCGTCGCCAAAAGCCCTCGTGTAGCTGAACAGTGCGCCGCATTTTGTTGCATATTATAATACATTAAAAAGTTCTATGAGCGTAAGAAGGTTATAGTACTAGTTGTAATAAAAGTGCTCAACTCTATAAGGGCGAGATATTTTAATAAATGAGTATTTTCAAAATCATTAGAAGAAATCGAGTAACAACAATATTCTGGGATTTCAACATAAGCACTGTTCGATAGCTCAGTTGCGGTCAAGTTCTGAACAGATTTCTCAATTTATTAGGCGAGAGAGAAATAAAAATCTTTTTTTTAATTGAAAAACAATATCTTTTTGATGAATTTTCACAAACCGATTGGTTAATTCGAACCCATATTTTTATATGACCTTTCAGCATTGAAATGAACTTAATTAAAAACCTTTAAGGAAATGGTGTCATGGTATACTAATGACGAAAACATAAAAAAATACTAATGACGAACTTGACATTTTTCATTCACGATTTGGAAATGAAAGCAATGACGTAGCTTTCTCAACACCAAAAAATGTTCAAAACGCAATAACTTTATCACACATACACATATTTGTTATTTGTTTCGATTTTCTTTTATGAACGCTGCACTTTAAAGCTACATTACTGCTTTAGGCGATGAATCTCGTAATTTTAATCCTCGGTCAAGTCACAACTGAGCTAGCATCTCACTCAATTCATTTCCGTAATCAGATTTATTTACAAAGAATTTCTCAAAAAATTTTGATTTTCTGTATTTTGCGTTCATTCAAGTTCTCAGTGCACGGGGTCATCTAGCGCGGTAATGCATGTTATTAGTACTTAAAAACTAGTTCTAGACGTACGATCTTTATTTTTGTACTCTTTATTTACAAAAACTCCAAAGCTAGAAAGAAATGTAATTTCTTTAGAGAATTGGAGAAAATGAAAGCTAGGAAAAAAGTCTAAGATTGTTAATTTTGTTGCTGACAAATTTTTAAAATATTGGTACTCTTTTTACTCATCCCCTCTCCTATCAAAAATGAGCTAATGATCCACGAATTAATATTAAAAAAAAATAATGAACGAAATTTGACCCACTTCCCAAAGGAAAACAAGTTCGCCACTCCTGGTTATAGAAGATGAAACATACGCCATGTTCTACAGCATAGACAGATATGTTAAACCAAACCAATAGCCCTTTTACGTCTCAATTATAATTGTGCTTTCTATACAGTTTAATGAGTTTACACATTTAAGAAGCACAAGTATTATTGACAGATAAAAGTCAATGTCTGATAAGGAAAATTAACTTTCTTGTAACTTTATCATTAATTTCATAGATATGAAAAAATATTTTTACATTAAACACATTGGGATGATCTAGCTGTTGGGAGGGGGAGGTGTTCTCTACGTTCTTACAACATCTCCATAATATTTTCATTTGAGTTTCTAACCTTCTGTAAAACTGTTGAAATTTGTCCTCAGAACTAGATTATGAAGATATTACGGTGACTGAAATAAAGAAATCACACTACATGTGTGTGTGCAATAAAATTATCTATTTTATCTCCACACTTAACCTAAAGAATAAGGAAATGGATTTATTAAATTATTCGGAGAAGGAGGGGAAGTTAACTTTTGTTTATTTCGAACATTCGATGCGATGAATATTCGATTTCAATACTCCCTAATTATAGAAGCAGAGCTTCATTAAAAGGATCCAGATTTGAAGACGACAACCTGTGAATGGCTGTTTTTACTTCTAATAATTTTACAGTAATTTATAAAAGGAGACGTAGCTTTTTTTAAAAAGAAATAACTTTGAATAGTTATTTTGAAAATATTTTTCTCAGAAACGTCTTCCCTTCACCGTAATTCAACCTTCTTTTGCTTCTAAATATTGTGTATTAATAAACTACCACAATATATCAACCCCCTTCGAAAATCAATAGCAGCTTAATTTACTGTCAACCTTATGTGATACGTTTCGAAACAACTACCGTACCTATTTTCCTCGTTAGTAAAGTGTGGTTGTTGAGATTTAAATCGAACTCTTTTTTTAAAAAAAGAAAATTTTTGTAATAAAGAATATTCTACATGGACAGCATTCTAATGAAGCAATTCGAAAACGCATGAGTTTAAAATATAAGCCAGTAAAAAAAGGTAAGTGAAGGATATATATTTTTTAAAATAATGCAACAAAAGTATATACACATAAGTCATAAATAAAAATATGCACATAAATATTACACTGTAGTAGAGTCTTTATAGAAAATAAAATTTTTCGTTGGGAAATCATTCAAATCCATCGTTTTTTGTTCTTGCATCTTAAAACTACAAGATGGAAATTTGTTTCAAAATTATTCTTCATCATTCAATAATGCTTATAATGGTTTATAGTAATCTTTCTACAAGGGTTCCAAAATTTACAAACTGTTTGCTATAGAATTTGTCTTTGAAATTCAGCGTTACTAAATACTTATAAGGACTCTAAACAAATCATTTCCACTGTCTAGAGAAATCGTATTTTACCCAAGTCCAAGAATAAGCATTGAGAATAAAAAAAGAAAAGAAAAAAAATATATATATATTTTACGGAAGGGTCGAGAAGGAAAAAAATTTAAGTTGCGCAAAAACACACACGATCATTTCTACATCAAAACTTTAATCCTTCAGAAAAAAATGCTTCTCTTTCTCACTCATTTGTTTTGTCTTCTGTTTCTAATTTCCATGCGTTTTAATTCAGCAGTGACGCCATTTCGAGTACACATACATTACGGTCTTTGGAGTAGATGTGTCTTGTATGAAATAGATTTTGCTACTCGAAAATCATTGGACAAAAATAGAGAATATTGCCTTGCACAGAAGTATTATTTGAATTCTCTCTTTCATCAAGTTTTATTTTGAATTCCGTTTTTCATTGGAAAATTAACTTCGTTGACCCAAACGCGATTTTTTTCAATGAAATACAAAAAAAAAAAAGTTAGAGAATTAATTATAAAAAATAATTACATTATTAATTGACATTTCGTATTAATTTATACAGTTTTGTTCGTATATGAAAATAGAACTCTTCGTTCATAGTTTTATAAATGGGCGGTACATGTCGAAAAAAATCATTTATGTGGAGCTATTTTTTCAGGACTATTTCAGCACCTGTTTCTTCCCCATGCATAACGATTTTTCTACAACAGGCAAAATCCCATGATATATGAATGTTTTGAAGACTTTTTTTTTTATTAGGTAATTTGGAAAGCGCCAGGCATAGGGAAAAAAACGTAGTTTCTCAAATTTTATTCGTTTACAAACGATTATTATTTTTAATTCAATATAAGCGTTTCAAGAAACGGTTTGTAACAGAGTATCAATGCTCACGTGTAATATTAAAAGAAAACTACGTAGAACTGGGAATGGTACAGAAGGAAAACAAGCGCTTTAAATACTAGAACTTGGTTTATTTGGATAAATGTAAATGGAGATAATACCATTTGGATGAATAATTTCCGAAGTAGTTTACAAAACAATACGAAACATAATTATAATGTCGCCAATCCGGTATCGTGTTTAGAGTCGCTGACTGCTGTGCCGTTGGGCCTGGGTTCGAATACCGGAGAAGGCATGGATGTTTGTAAAAATGTATAGTGCCTTCGCGGCATGAGGGTACTTGAAAAAGCCATCGAGCCGCAAGTCCTCTCGTGAGGTTGGTGGAATGGAACTAGAGATGGGATGTTCTTACTCAAAATTAAGGTGTAAACGAGCTGAATCATTCTGGCACCTGTACGGTGCTCAAAGCTACGGCTAATGACAGGCGTCACTTAGCCCTTTGCCATGATGAATTTCGTGGGCCTTGATCTGGCTTTTGCTGATCAGGTGGCATTAGTAACAACACATTATAATGAAGCTTCAAAAATGTTAATATCTCGGGTAGCAGCCTTTTAAACTGAAATAAAGGCAACACACACACGTTTGAAATAAATTTGAAAAATAAATGTTTGTATTGGCGAGAAATACAAAGAAATGACTCAGAGTAGCACAGAAAAAACGTGTAGAGGTGTATAAGCATCCACATGCGTATTAAAATATAAATTTGTTAGATAAACGTACGAGGGCAATTATACGATTTTAATCAACGTGAATTGAACTTCATTGGATCGTTTATCTGCAAGAAAAAGGTTATTATTTTGCATATGTTTAATAACTTAAAATATATAAACTATAAAAGTGATTTTTGTTTCTTCTATTATTAGAATGTTGTTAAACGCATTCTCTTGTGCATGAAAATTTTCCATCCTAATTATTTTTAAATACATCTTGAAATAATAATGATAATAATAAATTTGTTAATTATATATAAGATTATTTTTTAAAATAGAATTTAATTATACAATTCAATACAGATAAGCCAAAGAAGTTAAATTCTAGCATGTTTTTCACAATGATACACGCACACTTTTATTTAATCGCATTGACAAAAATCTCACTTATTTTAATTTCTAACATTAATTTATAGGGTGCAGTATGGCAGCAAAAAGGTTTGAACTGCATTCAAGTTTTAACTGCTAAAATAAACATTATTTGCTTATCATTAATAAGCTGTTTGTAATTTTAAAGCCACCAGCCATACGTCATTAGAACTTTTAATTCCAAACCAAGTCCATCAAAAGTTTTTACTGAGAGAATTTAATTAATTTTTTGCATCCAAAGCTATTGCCATATGGACTGCTTTCAAGTATTGGGTTACGAAGGAGAAAAATATTTCATTTTTATACTGATAGTTGATCCGTTCTGAAATTCTAAAATATCAATATGAAATAGAATACTGTAGTTTTTAATTTGTTTCACTCTGTGCGAAATTCCGAAAATTGTTTAATCAGTTACATTCATTTGGGTCCCTGCACACAAATAAATCAAGATTAATAAGGAAGTTGTTAAATCAGCTGAAGCTCCTCCAGATTCTTGGAATATTATCCCTTGGATTTCTCTCAGTGAAAGATCTTTAATACTGTATCAAAAGACGATATAAAAGCAAAAATGAAGAATGAATAGAGTAGGATATAAAAATTTTGATTATATTTCCCTTCTTGTGTGTGTGACAACTGAAAATTTCAAGCGGCTAATAATAGATTGTCCGAATTTTCTCAGTTAATAAAATACCATCTCTCCAAAATATTAGCATTACATCTATGTATGAAAAAATAAGTTTGTGTGTGTGTCTCTTATACCTTCCTAAACTGTTCATGCGATTGCGATGAAACTTTGATAAAGGGTTGCTCACGAAGGATTCTGATTTAGAAAACTGAATCCCTAAGGGGCGTTGAGGGGGCTTAATGAGCGTTAGAGATAAATAGTCTCGTTTTTGAACTATTAGACCAACCAACTTGAAATTGTGTGGACCTGTTCCTTTCAAGGATTAGTGATCCTCTACAAAAGGGGGTTTGGTGATTAATGAATACTAAGGGCAGTTGCGGGGGCTTCAGCGGTGTTATAGATAAATATTCCCATTTTGGACCTACAAACTTGAAATTTGGAAGTTCGACTTCGTTTATAAAGTTGATATTCGCTACACATGGGGTCTTACAAAAATTAATGTCGCAAGGGCTTAAGAGGCGTTAGATACAAATATTTCTGTTTTCGAACTATTAGATCGATTTGCTAGAAATTTGGTAGGCCCGTTCCTTTCATGGAATACAGATGCGCTACAGAAAGTGTTTTGAGAATCGACCCGAAGGTCGTCGAAAGCGATTAGAGATAAAATTTACTGTTTTTGAACTTTTAGATGCACAAATTTGAATTTGGTTGGCATGTTTTTTTGTTGGTGTTGAATATAGATACGCTGAGAACGGATTTTACGAAAATTGACTCCAATTGGGGGACAGGGGAGGACGGAGTGCGCAGTTGCTGGGATTTATTTATAAAAAAAAATTTCGTTATCGAACTACTACGTACTGTATTAAAATGTAGTATGCATGTAATATTTTTGAATGGAAATTCACTAAAATAGGATTTTACAGAAATCGACTCCTATGGGGGTGGGCAAGGGTGTCTTTAGCGGCGTATTGATAAAAAAATACAAATTTTCGAACTACTAGATCTATAGTAATGAGACTTGGTATGTATGTTTTTTTTTTGTTGAAATGAACGGGCGTGTTGAGAATGGGCCTTACAGAAATCGATTCTCAAAGGTGGTTACTGGAACTTATTGATTATTATATTTTGGTCTATTAGATTTAGACTTGAATTTTGGAAAGAATGTTTATTTTTTATTGAGTACATATCCACTGAAATTGGGTTTTGTGGAAAGGTTAGGAAAGAGTAACAGATAATTCAACTTCAATTTGAGAAATTATTATTTGAAAGTTCTGTTCTTTTTAAATCAAGAATTATAAAAATATTTTTCAATACAATCAAATTCTTAATGCAAAGATATCAATAAATTATATACAGTCGAACCTCTGTAACGAACCTCCACACTGCGAATTTTTCCATATAGCGAACTTTTTCCTGGAACCTTGAATATTTCACGATTTTTTTCGCAAAATAACCTCTTTATAGTGAAGCGCATTTTCTATAGAACGAGTTTTTCTTTTGTGATTCAGTTTTTCTTCTCCCTTTTTTTAAAGTATTTCCGAAAAAAATTCAAGTTATTTTTTCTTTAGCACATTTTATGGTGGTCATACATTTTGAATTGGTTCTTATTAGGTGTTTAATTCGCCGAGAGCAATATAATCCTGGACGTTTCATCCAAGTTGTGCAACCTTTAGCTCCCATTGCCTAGTTCACTAGAAAGAGGCATCTTCGATATCCTCTTTCACCCTCAGTGGAGTTGTCCCGGTTCCCCATGTTCTAATTATAAAATAATGTAAGTTTAATATTACTTATATGTTTTAAATTATAAAATGTCCTTAAAATTTATAAATTTTAGTATAAAATTATTTTCTTAATACTGAAAATAAAGTGAATCCTTGTTTTCCTTGCAGTTTTTCTTTCTTTTTTGATAGGTAAAATATATAAAATAAACATATATTATTTTTTAAAAAAAGGTGTGAATAATTACTTTTTTTAATATATAGCGTTTATGAATTTAAAATTTGTTTGATGTGGTTTATGAAGTATATTGAAAGATGAACCTCTATATAACGAACTTTTTCTGGGGTTTAGCGACTTCGTTATATATAGGTCCGATTGTATATATATATAAACAATATATATTCATATATCATCATGAAACCCTCAGAGAAGCGTGTGGGTAACGTCTAGGATTTATATTTTTTATTTTATCTTTTCCGATGCGTGTGTTAAGGCCACGAGCTCGTAATCGACGTTGCATGTGTGAATTCAAGCCCTAGTGCAGCTGAAGACCCATCATGCAGAGGGACTGATGCACGTTAGATCTGCCGTGGCTCTAATTCCTCCCGTAGTGTGGTATTTTGGAGAAGTGTCTCTTCACTGTGGGTCAGAATTACGAGGTTCGTCGCCAATAGCTTTCGTGCTGTTTTAGAGTTAGGCATTCACAAACACTCTTTCTCTGCTGTGTTTGGAGACGAGCACACATTTTATGCTATCCTCCTCTAAATACAAAGAGAGAAGAACTTTTTACAACAATACTATTGGTCCTACACTTCAGTTGAGTGCGCTACGCATCGAAAGAACGCATCAAAAGGGTTAAAAATAATTTGATATCGTCCCACAAATTCTGAAACTTTCCATTTCTCCCTAAGTTCAAGTGGAGCATCATGCTTTGTCCAGCTCTCCAATATTTCAAGGGTCCAACATTAAACTGAACTGAATTCCTTCAGACTTGCATGTGCATTTTTGTTTTGTATTATTTAAACTTTATAGTGATTTTACTAAAACAAATAGTTCTTTTCAGAACTAAAGATCATTTAAAATTTTATTTGTTACTAAGAAACATAAATTTTATTCTTATGACAGCCAGATATAGAAAAACTAAAGGTCGTCATACTAAAAATAGAAAGACATTATATATATCTGAAAACATACGCTATGACATAAATCCTCTGAAACTTGACCAACTTTTGATGAAAGACTGCAATATTAAGATCCTACAACAAGGTCAATCGTGTCACTCTAAGACATTTATCCAACCCGAAACAAATTACATTTTAATTTTCTTTATCGCTGAAAATTCCGACAATGGATAAAAAATATTTGTCTCGTATGTTGGCACTTGACAAATCAAGGTCATACAAATATATTAAGATTATGTATAGCTACTGAAATCTCCATAGTGGACATATATATAACTTTAAGATAAATATTGTTTAAGTACTATCAGAATTGTGTGTGGGACTTATGGGGGTATCACAAACAGCAAAAAGGACATGTTGATGTGTATGGCAAGGATTTTAATGGAACATCTGGAGCCACGCAGCCTGTCCTAATCAGCTGGAAGCAATCAACTCATGATTGCAAAATAAAATTTTTTTCCTTACTGAGTGATTGTGACTCAAAATCCTTTGAATTTTTAGCAGAAAATAAAATTTATGGATCTGACATCAAAACAAAAAATTTAACTATTGCCATATTGCAAAAAGGCTGGGCATTTTCTTTTGCAAAAAAAAAAGCTAAGAATGGAAAATAAAAAAGGTTACTTGATAAACGTAGTGAGGAAGCTTTATAAAAAATATCAATAAACAGGACTGTCACGAAAGAAGAAGGCAACAAACATAAAGAAATGTAACACGTTGTTACACTTTTAATACGTTATTTTTCTCATTATTGAACAGCTGACAGCAATGGGTCAGAAACGGGCCACTCATAAACGCACGCTGGGCAGCGGGCCGCAGGATCGCTGCTTTAGATATTCCAAAGACATCAGCACTTCAAAAACAAAAGCCCATCTAACGGAACAGAGTAGATCTCAATTAAATAATATTTTATTTGTAAGAAAAAAATTATATTCAAAAAATAATCTTATAGTTACCAATTGTTCACATAAATCATTAGTAAAAAAGAATTTTCTTTAATTATTGCTCATAATTCTTTTTGTAGTTAATTTGAAAAGTACTATTTTTTATTCACATTTTTTAAGTATTTATTCAGATCTTAACATGTTTTCGAAAATTTATATCGTAATACAAATAAGGTATTCTCACAATCGATTTCTTTAAAATTAGACAAGATCATTGGCACGGTATTTCTTTTTAAAATTTTCTTTTATTAACCTGACGCGAAAACTTAAATGTTGGTCTTTCAAGTCTGTCGACAGGGAATAAATAAAAAATGCAAATCTTTAAATGCAACTCAAAAACCACGTTAAGAAATACTTTTAAGCAGAAATACCTTAAAAAAATCTATTGATTCAATTTATAGAAATATCTTTAAAAATTTTGCTTGTTAACACCACTTTATATAATTGCAAAAAAAATAAGAGGCGGAAAAATCAATATTTCTATGTAAAGCAGATTACCAAACGATTATCTAATGTTAGCTGGAAAAAACTAATATATATATATAAATCCCTAATTCTCTCTCTAAAAACCATGCAATGCGAATATAACGATATAAACCGTTTAAGTTTAATAGGAGCGAAGAATAAACTAACAAAGAATAATCATAACATCAAATTTTACTATAATCGATTCTCAAAATTCCATTGGTAAACAAATTAATATCATGTGCTGAAAAAAAAATCGATGAGGTTTTTAATCGTCAAAAACGGTAGAGAATTTAAACTTTCAGAAACGTCTGCTCTTTTAATTCCTTTTAAATAAATATTTGTAATCTATTTATAATCTAAAAATCTAGATTATTATTCCGAAGAAATGCTAATATTATGCAAAATAAATCGAAATAACGGGACCTTTTGGACAACTTTTTTTCTTCTTCATTTAACGTAATAAAATCATAATGAAGATCTTATCCGGTTTAAAATAATATATATATGTTTCAAATTCATTACATTATTTTAAATTCATATTTAAAAATACAGAAATGCCTATAATTTGTTCGCATTTTTATGTTCATCGTTTAGTAGAGTAACAAGCAATTTCTTTTTATGAATTGGCCCGAAGAAAAAAAAATTGGGGCCGACAAAAATCATTTATTATAAAACGTAAAAAACATTTTAAAAATATAAATTTTGAAAATTATATAATACTACTGCAATGAATGGAGACGTGGTTCTGTATTCTAGGCTTTTTTTGTTGTTACTTAAATTTTAACTTTCAATACACATGTATATTATAAAAATTTTCAAATGAATTTTTTTCTAACATTAATATTAAAAATATTTCGAAAAACAAATCGAAAGAACTCACGCATGTGTAATTTTTTTTCTTACTTGAAGTTAAAAAACTGAATAGACTAATAATTAAAACGAAGATTTTGCAGTAAGGTACTAATTATTGAAATTCTTTATGTTTAAAAAGGTGTTAATTTATTTGTATATAAGAATAGTTAGAATTAATATTCGTATTCATGTAATTTATAAAATTATAATAATAATTATTATGTATATATACTCGAGGGCCTGAGATTTCCCACAGTCAATTTTTTCCCCCTGTTTACAAAGTACTTCTGAACATTTCAAGTTTTTCTCTCTTTAACAAATTTTATGGTGGCCATAAATCTTGAACTGGTTTTATTAGATCCTAGCAAGCCGAGAGAAATAGAATTCTGGACGTTTCATCGAAGATACGCAATCCTCATTGTAAGTTCCCTATACACATCTTCGATGTCCCCTTTCACTCTCAATGGAGTTGTCCCATGTTCTAGTTATAAAATAATATGTGTTTAATTTTACTCCTACGTTTTAAATTAGGGAAAATGTGTTCTTAAAAATCGTTAATTTTAATATAAAATTATTTTCTTAACATTTAAAATACAGTGTATTCTTCCACATTCTTTCTTCTTCTTTTCCTTGCAGTTTTTCTTTCTTTCAATTTTTTTCCTGATGGGTAAGATATATAAAATAAATATATATAAATTTAAAAATACATTAACTATTTTTAATACATATAGCTTATAAATTTAAAATTTGTTTTATGTGGTTTATAAAATATATTAAAAGATGAACCTCTATGTAACGAATTTTCCATAAAATTAACTTTTTTACGGGATTTAGCAACTTTGTTATATAGAAGTCTGTGACTGCATATATATATATATATATTTATACATATATTAAAGGATAAAAGAGACTCATTCATCACGATCCGGAATTATTAGGCCTACAAACTTGAAGTTTGGCAGGGACATTCCTTTAACAGGGAAGAGATTCTCTACAAAACAATCTTTGCGAAAATCAACCCCTAAGGGGTGAAGAGAGGAGTTAAGTGTTACAGATAAATGTAACCGATTTTAAAATTTTAAATCTACACATTTGAAATTTGACAGGCACGATCCTTTCATGAAGTGGCGATCCGCTGTCAAAAGGGTATTGCGATAATCGACCCTCCAAGGGGCGTAGTGAAGTGTTAAGGGGAGTAACAGATAAATTTCTTGTTTTTGAATTATTAGACCTACATACTTGAAATTTGCTAAGCAGGTTTCTTTTGATGAATAGCGATCCGCTAAAAACGGATTTTATCCTGCACCGCTATTCTTTCACACACAACTTGGACATAACGTAACTATGTTCATAACGACATGAACGCTGTCGATTTTCTGCGTCATGAAAATCCACCAACTTGGCCCGGGATCGAACCCGCAAAATGGGGATCACAAGGCCAAGGCCTAAGTAACTACGCCACCAGCCGCGTTAAGGAAAAATTGTGGAGAAAATGAAATACATAGAGTGAAAGTGTGTTTAAAAACTGTGCTTCCGAATATTTAAAACTAATAATAGAGTTCCTCAGAGTATTTTCTATCGTCATTCGAGAAAGTTTCTACATAGCTTTACACTTATAAACATATCAATAACAAAAAAAAAAAAAAAAAAAGTTATTCATAAAAAAATTTATGCATTTACCCATTAAATATGTATGTTTTTTTTACGTATTTAACATTTCTAGCTTATGTCCTACAGTTTGCATAAAAGAAGGTAGCCCACTTTTCTAGAGGCATAGAGTGAAAGTTTTCGGAGTGGAGTAGACGTCCTCGTCGCGAAGCCGCCGTGTCTGTAAATTTATCTAATTTATGTACACCTAAAAAATTAAAATCACTTCGAGATTTTACTCGAAATTTAATCGCTTTTTTGTAATTTTTCTCAAAAAACTTAAAATGAATTGGAATTTTTTTTTTCATAAAAATTGCTTTAAAATATTTCCTTTCGTTCATTAGAAGTTTTTAGTCAACATTATACGTATAAAAATACTAATAATATAATGAGATTTATTTATAAAGATGCATCTAATAATGTAATAAATATGCACATATCTATTCATTTATATGCATGTGTATTAATTAAAATCCTATATCAACTATTTATATCATTTTTTACATTTTTGTGCATCCAATCACTCATAGCAAAATCTACGGAACGGTTACACCTACAAAAGATCTAAAAGTTGCATTGCAACTTTGGTTCTTATTGTTTTTATCACGATACAAAACTGAAAGGATGTGCGTAGTCTCGTCATAAAGAAAATACATAGTATCAATGCACGCATCTTCGCGGTTTCTGCAGGAGAAAATGTTTCTAGAGAGTCATATGTAAATTAAAAAGCAAAGGAAAAACGTAGTTCCAAGTTCCTTAAAGCAAGGTGACCAACTGTGAGGGGCGTAGCTACCGCCGTATCAATGATACGGGGCCCCGGAGCAACAGGGACCTAACTGTAGAATTTTGACCCTTTCGAATAAGTCTTATTATCGGGAAAGGGGCCCTTAAAGAATTTTGAAACAGGGCCGACTCAGGACTAGCTACGCCAGTGCCAATCATCCTTCTTTTATAGGTTAGGCCTTTACTCGAAAAGTGTCTTCATTTTCAATATTTAAAAATTAATCTGCTAATCTCTGTATTCAGAGATGCTAGGCCGAACTGTTACAATCATGTTCCGGTACAGTATGAATTACCTGAGATTTTCATGTATTTTGTGCATAATCAGGCATCTATTTTCCTTAAACGATTCAAAAGATTGATGATGAACGAACATATCTCAGTTACAGAAGTTAGTCTTATTTTGAACGCTTTTGTACTTCAATAAAAATCACAATTTGAAGAAAATGTATTTTTTTACTAATAAAAAGGAAATTGCCAAACTTAGAAGAATCACATCTAGGTATAGCGGAAAAGTTTACCAATAAAGTGCAAAATTTTTACCAAATACATTTCCGATACGTCGCAGAATGGTCTGAAACAAATATCACAGGAATTAACAATTTTCAATGGGTTTTTTTACTTCATCGCAGGTACATCGTGTTGAGTTTTTATCGAAAAAAATGCCTGACATTAAAATCGATGACAATTGTCTGTTTGTAGACATTAGAAGACTAAATGTATATTTAAATTAGAACAATGGGAAAATCAGCATGTTGAAATTGATAAAAGTTGGGTGGAGATATTTAACCATTTCAAAAATGAACGCATTTCATATGAACATTTAGTTATTCTTATTGAATTTTCGTTACGCTGCCTTGGACATAATAGGACACTTGAAAGAGTTCTTCCAATTGGTAATGATTTTTGGATAAGATTAAATGTTAATTCTTCAGCTGTAGCATTTACCTTAAAGTTCAATATGGATGATACTTCCAGCTCTGAAATTTCTGATATATTAGAAAAGTAAAAAATTCACAAAAAAATTAATTCAATTTATAAATACTCCTTTATGTAAATAATTAAAACAGATGTAAGTGTAATTAGTGTACTTTGTTTCAACCAGTAAAATGTTTTATATTTATGTTTCAATTTTTTCTTAAATTTTTCGTCCTCCTTTTCATTATAAAAAGATTGGTCACATTGCTTGAAAGGTCTCAAATAGATAAGTTCTTCCACTTGGAACAGTTAATGAATAAAATCTCAGCTATCCTTTACTTTTAAAACATTGTATATAAAATAAACTGTGCATTTCTATTTACGTTGAAAGGAAGTATGTATTTTTCGCACACAAATGCTTGAAATATATTCATGATGGTGTGTCAACCATTCAAAGGTTCCCTCTAGTGAGTGCAAAACAAAAAAAGTCGTTAATATTCATGACACTTAGTTATGAAACACCATCTGAACATGGAAACAAACTCACGCTAACTGCCCCGATTTTTAATTGGATTGCATCTTTCTTTCCAGAATTGCTAAATCATCATATTTTAGGTTTCAATAGGAGAGTAAAGCGTGGGAGCGTGCGTGCGAAGACCGTTAAAATTAATGAGCTAGGATTGGAATTTTATGTTTGGACTATCTTTTCAGTGAAATGATTAGCTGTTTAATCGAACACTGGAATATGTACTCGGAAATTACATACATAAAAATAAATCAAGATATACTTTTTATTTCCTTGAATTTCAAAATGGGGATCAGTTATGTATTCAAAACATTCTTAGTTTTTTCAATTGGCTTATCTATATTCCAGTATATATTTATATTTTATAAACATTTGTCTTGTTCCAGAAAAAAAATTAGAATTCTTTTAAGAAGACACAGTACGATTCAATTAACCAAAATCGGTCAAAAAAATCAAATTTCAATTTTTTAGCCTAAATTTTTTTTTTATATACTTTTCTATATCCTCACAAAATTTGAATGCTCTAAACGAAAAAAATGCAGAATTATGATAGCTTTTACGTTCGTTTTTATTCACATCCCTATGGCAAATCAAAACTTTAAACTGACGTATCTCAGAAAGATAAAATAACTAGTTTGTCTTCATTTAAAATACTAAGGCTTTTTTTCTATTGCGCCTAACGCTTTGAATTTTTTTTACCTATTACCAATAGTACATGTAACAAAAGTTGGTATGCATTTTTGAATCAAAGCAATATTTATTTTTTTAAAAATAATTAATCTCAGAATTTATACATTTTTTAAGGAATTTTCAATAAACATTCATAAAAAGAAGTATTGTATGAATACCAATCACGTTAATGCAAAACCCATACCAACTTTTTTTATACATAGCTTGATGTACTTGTAAATCAAATTTCATGCATGTACGTCAATTTTTGTAGGGGAGGAGTTGCATTTTAAAATCACTTCAAAAATTTCAAGTTTTTTCCTTAAAAAATTACATGGCTAGCTTTTTATGAAATTTTGAGCGCAAAATCTGTTTAACATAGTATGCATACATAGGAGGCAACCAAAAAAATTTTAAAGATCCTTAAATTAAAATTTTTTGCGTAAATCGTACCATGTCCCCTTAAGGATGTAATATTTAAAATTACAAAACAATTATTAAACACTCGTTCCAATTTATTAACTAAAATTGCTCAATCTAATGAAAAATTCAAATAATGTACAAAAAAACACAATTTTTATTTCAGATAATATTCAATATATTATAAGGAGGCAAAGGTAGATGAGACCAATTTCTCACCCTCAATATTAACGCAATTATATGAATACAATTTAAATATTTAATTACTTTAAAGCCATGATGTGCTACAAGAAATCAACAACAAATATTCTCTGAAAGACTAAATTTATAAATGCATCTAGCCTTACAGAGAACATCAGCTAGTATTTTCAATAAAACACACATTCTTTAGTATAAATGAAATAAAAACACAAAATAATTGTTAAAAGTATGTAGTTTTTAAGGACTTAGCATAGACTGGTAGAATTCTCGACGCGCAAAGGAGTCATTTGTATTTTAACAAGTATTCCTTTCAAAACTCTTTCACTGCATACTAGGTACCTGTTGATTCTCTTGCACATCCATATAGTAAGTCGGTTGCTGCCTAAAAGGTCTTGTAATATTCAAACCCCAGCTGTAGTGTAATTTTAATTATCTAATATTGCCATTAGTTGGCATCGATAATCTAGATATAAAAATATATGGTTATTAAACATTTAAAAAAATTCTTTTTTCAGCTCTGAAATAATTAAAATGAAATAAAATAGTAATTCCACTCGTTGAAAAAATTTCCATTTTTCTTACGGTCATTTAATGGAAAAGACCAGTTTTCAAAAGAATTATTAAGTGAAGTCTAATATAAAATTACGTAATGGCTTAAGAATTATGCATGTCTTCATTCATGGGATCTCTACTTTTAAATACATGGTTACACTTTTTCTTTGAAAATTGCAATAGTTTAATAGAAGAGTCTAATGTGAAATAAAAAAGTGAACGAATGGGGTTTTAAAAAGAAATTAAGACTTTCGTTGCTATTCAAAAAACTGTTGAAAAGGCTGGAGTTTGAAAAGCTCTTAAGTTTCTAGTAGTATTAGTTTAAAAACTCATAACAATTAACAATATTCGGGTTTGCGAATTGCTCCTTTTTTTTGTTTCACTAAATTCCACTTAAAATAATTTATATTATGTGCTGTGTGGATGTTGTTAATCGTCATTGGTCGTTATAATATGACCGAGTATCCAAACATTCAAAATCGTCTGCATTTTTTAGGTATAAACATATGTGGTCTAAGAAATATTCAGATTCATTTTCGATAGCAATGAAACGCATTTTTTTTTTTTAATAAAGAGAAAATTGTATAAGAAAGAAATTTCCGAAAAAAGGACAGGGGAAAAAATAATAAATTTATGCATGATTCTCGGAAAACGAATTATTTCTGCGGCTTAGCAGGTGGACACAAGAAAGAAATACATTATCAGTTCCAAAATAAAAATTAAGAAATTCCTTAAAAACAATTTTAAAAAGACAACTCTGTGTTCACATAGACAAAGTATTCATGATTAGATTACATTAAAAGGTTTAGGAGAATGGAACATTTGAAATTTCAAGTACGCATTCTGTATATATTATATAATTCAAAAGTATTTTTATTTTAGTATGAGTATGATTTTATAAAGCTCTCTGTTAAAGAAGCAATCCTTTCTCCACGGAATTTTAATGATTCCATAAAACTAATGTGGTTTTGTTCCTCTTTTCGATTGCATCAAGAAATATACATAAGAAAAGCAAGAGAAGTGCATCGATCTAAAAGAAAAACATGGAACAATGCTAATTAAGAATCTTGTCCTTAGAACATACCATTCGGCATGAAAACTGTGGTCTGGTAAAATTATATAACAATAAACCAAATATCAGCAAATCGCTTACACAAGTTATTGCTCGACCTTATTTCTTCAACACACACAAATCGAAGGAAAATGTATTTTTTAAACAAAAATATTTCATAGCAATATGTCCTATTTATTTGTTGTCATCTATTTTTTATGTGTACAGAGAAAATATACAATGAGAGAAAGAACAGTGGTCTTAGCAAACCAACCAATGATATTAAAGCAGAAATTTTGAATAAATCCAAAAAACTAGTAAAATTGAATGAACTTCATAAAATGTGGATTATATGTACATACATGTTTAAAGTCTAAATGTTTTCATATCCAGTAATGAATTTTTTTAAAAATGAACTTGTAAATTAACTATTCCTTACACTTTTGCAGATCATCTTATAAATCACATTCCATCTAATCTAGCACATTTCACTAGATATAATTTAGCACACAATACATCAATCCTAAAGGTTAAAATAACCTTTTCAATACTCATATGTTTTATGAAACAATATGTAATAGATTAATATTTAACAGGTCAGTAAAACAGTACGAATGACTTTCGCGTTTACACTGTCAAAATATTAATTTGATCTTAAACGTTCATTGGAAATGTCCGGTGCACCCAATGTGATAGGAAAAACTATGATTATATTCAGGAGCTCACACACAAAGTATCATACGTTCGCAGATGTATAATATAATACATTAGCAAGTTCTATGCGTGAAACAAGATTTAAAAATATTTTCCTGTAATATTTTATCAAATTTTTTTAATCATTTTATTTTTATATTAAGAATTATTTTTTTACTTTTTAGTTCGATTCACTATAAAAGCGTGTTTTTTAGTTTTTTTAAAACTATAACTCATTCACTTTACAATAAAATCGTTTAGATACTCCTAAAGAAAACAAAAGCTTTTATAAACAGAGTAGAAAATTTATTTATTTGTGAGAAGTTCAATTAATATGACAAAAGCCACAAGTTTATAACATTGTAAGATTCACAATAAAATTTTATTTGTACAAGAAAAATTGTAGTGACACAAGAGTTATCATAGTAATCATTTATTACCATAAATCATAAGTAAAAAATTGTTTTCTTTTTTAAAGTTCTTAATTATTGCTTTTAATTTTATTTTATGTATGTATTGTTCCTTTTGTTTTGGAGTTAATTAAATGACAAGTATTACTTTTATTTACATTTTTTTAAGTAGTTATTCAGTTCGTATTAATGATTTTTTGAAATCTTTTATCGATTTATAAATAAGGTATTGTTAACCATTTTCTCTAAAATTAGCCAAGGTTAATGGTACCTAATTTTTGTTTTATTTTCATCTTTAAATAATAAACCTTACGCGAAAACTAGAAACGTAGGTCTTTAAATTCTACAGGAAATCATTAAGAAAAAAAAAAAATACAATGAAAAATTTTTTTTAACACTTAAATTGAGACCAAAGGAAGTCATTTTGATTTTTTTTTTAATTTCTTAAAACCGTTTAACAATTTTTTAAAAATTACACGTTTTATTTATAAAGACGAACAAAAATTACAATAGAAATCATACATAAATAATGAACAATTTCAAAAGCGAGGAGAAAAAAAAAAACTTTTAAAATATATTATTTTTTCCAATTGAAGAAAATTTTTTACTATTAATATTTACTAACAACTTGTTACGCAACTGTAAATAATAAAAAAATATTAAAAACGAATTTTAAATAAATTTTTTACACATTAAACAATGCATCATTTTTGCTTTTCAATAATTTTTTTGATTAAAAAAATGTAAAAATCATTTTGCAATTTTTAATTTATAAAATTCTTTAAAATAGTGTTAACTCAATTCAAAAACCACGTAAATAATTCTTTCGAACAGAAATGCCATAAAAATGCACATTTATTCAATTTATAGAAATATCTTTAAAATAAGCTGTTTAATAAAACGATTTTAAATTTAACTCAAGAAAATAAGAGAACAAAAATCAATATTAAAATCATAATAAATTCTTTTTTAAAAACCAAGAAATGCTGAACAAAAATCAAACGATTACAAACGATAATTTAATCTTAGAAAATATCGAAAACTAGTAAATCCACAATTCATTTCTAAAAACCATGAAAATGCAAAAAAATCAACAAAAATCAAATTTTTAATAAAATGAAGAATAGACAAAAAAAAATCTTAAAAAAATTTGCTACCATTTAAATTCTTTTTACAAACATGAAAAAAGTTTAATACAATAATTCTGAATTAAAAATTCCATTGAATTATTGAAAAAAAATAAAATGTGTTGAAAAATTAAACGTTTTTAACATTAAAAAAGCGGTCCAAAATTTAAAAAAAAACTTCTAGAGGAAAGGAACTGACTTTTTTTATAAATAAATAGCAATTTCTAATATATTTATAACTACAAAAATCTAGATTATTACACAGAAAAATTTTTGTGTCGTTGCAAATTAAATCGAGATTGTGAAATATTTTTAAATTTTTCAAAAACGTATCAATAAAAAAATTATTTAACATGAATATCTATTTTTAAATAAATATTTCTAATATATTTAAACTACAAAAACTGCAAAATTCATTCAGAACATTATTTTAAATCGATTCATCTTTCAAGAAAACTATTAAAAATAAAATATTTTAATTTATAATTTCATTCAAGAAAATACATTTTTTATTCATTGTTTAGTAGAGAAGCAAATGCAAATTTCTTTGGTTTGAGGAACATTTTCGAAAAAAAAAAAATTTTACGGATCAAAATAATACATTTTTAAATTCAATAATTATAAAATAAAAAAAAAAGATACAAATTATCAAAAATATAAATTTTGAAAACTTACATAAAATCTAAATCTTATGGATGAAGAAAATGGCATTGAAATAAGGACATGAATGTTTTTTTATTTTAATATTCTGTATTCTATTTCTTTGTTTTGTTTTATAAAACATTAAAAAAAACACAGCGCACAATTTTAAAATGATAATTTAAAACTTAGGGTTTCTCCAAAGAAAAAACAAGCTCTACTTTTCAAACTTTTAATATTTCATTTGTAAGAAAAAAAAATTACACTGAAAAAAAGAGTTTTCATTAGTAATCATTTATTACAATAAATTTAAAAAATTGTTTTCTTTAAAGTTCTTAATTATTGCTCTTAATTTTATGTATGTATTGTTCCTTTTTTGTAATTAATGTGAAAGGTATTTTTTTATTTATATTTTTAAGTAGTTATTCAGATCTTAACATGTTTTAGAAATCTTGTATCTATTTATAAATAAATTTTTAACCATTTTTCTCTAAAATTAGACAAGGTTAATGGTACCTAATTTTTGTTTTATTTTCATCTTTAAATAATAAAATGACGCGAAAACAGAAACGTAGGTCTTTCTAGTCTCTGCAGGAAATAAATAAAAATACACTTCTTTAACACTAGATTGAGACCAAAGGAAGTCATTTTGACTGCTTTTAATTTCGATTAGAAAAAAAAAAATTACATACATATATTGAAAATTTCTTAAAACTTTTTAAAATATTATTTTTTCCAATTTTGCTATTAATATTTACTAACAACTTGTTACGCAAAGGTAAATAAAAAATATTAAAAACGAATTTTAAATAAATTTTTTACACATTAATCATTTTTTCACAATGCAGTCATTTTTTGAAGGAAATAGGTACTATATACTAAGTTTCATTCTTTCTAGTGTTAACTCAATTCAAAAACCACGTAAAAAGATTCTTTCGAACAGAAATGCCATAAAAGCGCACATTTATTCAATTTATAGAAATATCTTTAAAATAAGCTGTTTAATAACACCATTTTAAATAACTGCAAGAAAATAAGAGGAACAAAAATCAATATTTTGAATAAAATCTGATTACCAAACGATAATTTAATCTTAGCTCGCGAAAACTAGTAAATCCACAATTCTTTCTCTAAAAACCATGAAATGCAAATAAAATGACAAATGAATCCGAATTAGTTTAATAAAACTGAAGAATAGACTGAAAAAAAGAATAATCTTAACATTAAATTTGCTTGTACATTACAGGAAAAAGTACACTACAAAGAAAAAAAATGTTTTCTTTTTACAATAATCGATTCTGAAAATTCCATTGAAAGCAAATATAAATATGTGTTGAAAAAATCGATGACGTTTTTAATCGTAAAAAGCGGTCCAAAATTTAAAAATTCATGAACTTCTACTCTTTAAATTCTTTTTATAAATAAATATTTCTAATATATTTATAACTACAAAAATCTAGATTATTATTCCACAGAAATGCAAATTAAATCGAGATTGTGAGGAACATTTTCGCAAACATTTTTTTTTCAATTTACGTAATAAAATCATAACGAATATCCTATTCGGCTTAAGATAATCTCTCTCTCTCTCTCTCGTAACTCAAATTCATTACATTATTTTAAATTCATATTTAAAAATAGGGTAATGCTTATAATTCATTCACATTTTTGTATTCATTGTTTAGTAGAGAAGCAAGCAAATTTCTTTTTGCGGTCCGAAGAAAAAAAAATCTGGGCGGACTAAAATCAATAATTATAAAACGTAAAAAAAAAGATTTCAAAAATATAAATTTTGAAAATTACATAAAACTACATCGATGATTAGAGACGTGGTTCTGTATTCTATTTCTTTGTTTTGTTTTCTATAAATTTAAACTTTAAATACACATACATATTTTAAAATGATGCGAACTTATTCGAACAAGCTCTACTTTTGAACTTTTCAAATATTTTTATTTTATAAATATAAGCACATATTTCTCTACGGCTTTATTGTGGACGAAACAAAAAAATTTTCTAATTTATGTGAGGTTTTAGAATATTCATAAATGGACCGTAATTAAAAATAAAGCTTGTACCCCCTCCACTCTACCGTTAATTAAAACTAAAAATATCTATGCTATTGTCTCAAATTCTGCGGAAGGTCAGGTAAAACCTCCAGGTGGACAGTTTGCTCATAAGTGGTCAAGGCAAGAGTGATTTTGTGAAAAATTAAGAATAAATCTTTAAAACTTGTATAAAACTTTTTGCTCTCTTTCCCATGCGTATATATTTTTTAAAAAAGAATTAAGTTTCAACTCAAGTACTTCTCATGCCACATTGCAATCGAAATGAAAAAAGAAAAGAAAATAAGACCTGCTGAACATAGTTTGCTATTGAAGCATATTTCTAAACATACTTTGATTTTTTAAAAATTAGAATTAAATTCAAATGCTGTATTTAAAATGTAAATTGCTCGTTTATACATAAGTTATAGAAAAATATAATTGTGTGCGTGTCTGATGTCTTTTTATTTATTTGAGGAACAGAACTAATTAGTAATCTGCATGTCACGCTTTCACGACCGCTAATTAATCCATGGCGCATTACCTACGCTTTGCAAAGACAACAAAATCCCACAGTCAAAGCAAATTTAACTTGGAAACATAAATTTGTTAATTTATTATTATTATTTTTTCCGATTTTTTTCCCGAAACGCAGTTATAATAAATTATTATTTTCAGTTAAAAAAAATCGCAACAAACATATGTTTCTATGTATGATAAAACTTACAGAAATCTCAAATGAATTCCCTTTAAAACCATATAAAATAATCTGACTTTCCGTCCAAAAACAAAACTGAATTTTTGGCTAAAGTCACAAAGTAGCGTAATACATACACGTTCAGACTTGTATGAACTGAATCATGGTATTCCATTTTCAACATTGAAAAAAAATATTTTCTTAATTACTGTAACAATTTTAAAATAAAGCGTAAGAAAATTCATTAAAAAACAATTCTGAAACGCAAACTTTCGGTTCACGCTCATTAGGAAAAAACTACCTGTAACATTTTAGAATTTAGATTCAAAGTCAAATTAAATAAAAGAAATGTATTGCACAAATTCAAATAAATAATTAAAATACAGTTTAAGTTGGAGAAAAATATCACTCCTAGTTATGTAATCATCCAATACACATTGAGATAATAATTAATAAGAATCAGATAAGAAACTTGAATTTTTTTAAATGTTATCCCGATGGCGTAGATTTTAGATTAATTTGTCAAAATAGGTGATTATTAATTTTAAAAACACTGTACTAAATACAGTTGAAATCTTTTGAAGAAATGGAAGAAACAAATTGATCACGAACATGAAAGGGAAACTAAAAAAAAAAAAAAATGTAACGAAATAAAGACATATTAATTTAAATGATTCATTTAAACAAATAGAAAACTGTAAACAACTAATTATCGTATAAATATAACACTATCTACACATTGCATGCATCGATATAAACAACCTGTTGTTTTAGTTCTAGATTTCCAAGCAGTATAATAATTGCACAGGAGGATTTATAATTGCCCATTCCATATTGCAATCTCTTGCAAAACATAATTCCAGATTGTCCATTCATTTCTAAACATCCATACCAAATATAATCTAATTTAACAAACACGTCATTTGGAATTAACTGCCAAAAAGTGTGAATCTTAGAATAACAAATATTCACCCCTTCCCACCTCTTAATCAAAGAGATCTCACAAATTTAACGTTGTTGTCGTTATTAATGTCACCTGATAGGCAAGGGCCAGATTAAGGCCCACGAAATTCATCATGGCAAAGAGCTAGTGACACCAGCCGTTAGCCGTAGCTTTGAGCACCGTACAGGTGACAGAACGATTTAGCTCGGTTCCACCCCAATTTTGAGGGAGAACACCCTGGGGTTAGTCAGGGGCCTCCCACCTCTCTTCCCCTTCCACCAACCTCACGAGAAGACTTGCGGCTCGACGGCTATTTAAAGTACCCCCATGCCGCGAAGGCACTATACATTTACAAACATCCATGTCTTCTCCGGGATTTGAACCCAGTCCCAATGACACAGCAGTCAGCGTCGCTAACCACTACACTGGATGGGCGACACAACAAATTTAACGTGATTATATTAAAGGTTTTCGCTTTCTATAGAGAAGATAATGCGGAATCAACGTCCCTCTTACGGATGGCTAAGATGGAAATGTTCTGGTATTGTAACAGAAAAACCAGCTTATTTGCACCATTTTCCACTCAGGTCGAGAATTTGATTTCAGTGCGAACAAATCAAATTTAAAATAAAGGCTACGCAATATTGGGGCCGTGGTAGCTTAGTGGTCAAGGTATCGGATCGTGTCTGGCTTGTCACGAGTTCGAGCTCAGTACCACTGAACACCCGTCGTGTAGGGGCGTGATGCACGTTAAATTTGTCGAGAGCTAGAACGTCCTCCCGTTGGTGTAGTGTGGCAGTTAGGAGAAGAGAGTGCCAGAGCTCAGGTGCCGTCCTCGTGACATAATCTTGGTTCAAAATTACGAGGTACGTCGCCAAAAGCCCTCGTGTAGCTGAACAATGCAACGTTAATATTCACTCACTTTACACAATATTGGGATTCACGTTTTCTCAAGAATAAAGCCTACTGGAATGGTTTTGTTTGCATCATAAACTAGTATGAACTTATTGCAGAAGTAAATTTGTCTAAAACCGTCTCCGGGCGTTGCAAAGCGCAACCAGTAAAAATTATATCCGAAAATAGATCTATGACTTCTGAATCTAGCTATTTTTCTTATAACATATTATATATTTCTCACATAATCATTAATAAATATTTTCTACTAACACAGCGTATCTTCTCTAGATTTCTAAATTGTTAGCTGTTTTTCTGGTGTATTTTTCGTTTCCCAAAATACTAAAAAAATTCAGAGCGTCTAACACTTCAAATATTTTTCAACTGAAGGGTGAAGCATTTTTAAAGGAGAAATTGTGTTTGGAATTCATTTATTAAAGCCGTCTTATTAACGTATTACCAAAAAATGTGTGTGTAGCTATTGTGTATATAAATGTTTAAAAATATTTGCTCTGTCGTAATTGAAAACAACAAGTCAGCTTCTAAAAGTGGCTTGTTTTCGTCATAAGGAGTGAGCGAGGGAGTTGGTATTTATGGGCAAATAATTTCATGCGTAATGCAGACTTGAATGTTGAGTGGAGTCCGCAAAGAGCAACCGTCATGTACAGGGGCTGGACATTACATCTTTTGAGACTCAAAGCTCTCCTGTGGGCGGGGTGTGGAAGTCTGGAGAGTGAAATACCAGCTCAGGCATCGTCCTCACCACTTGACTGAGGATCTTAATGATAACATCCGTCATCCATAGACCTCACGTTGCTTTTGAATGCGTTGTTGATAAAAAAAAAAAAAGTCATCAATCATCGAAAGAAAGCAGCAGATTGGGCTAACCTAATTGATTATGACTCTATTCCAGGCCCATCTAAATAAGGGACACTAACGATGATCTTTGATTCTGATCCAAGATCATTAGTAGCTATTTTAATAGACGCTGATAGACCTTTTACTATAAGAAGGAACATCAAAATCATAGAAAAATTCTATATGATGACACGGGTCGAAGGTTTAGCTGATATTGATGTAACAATATTTTCAAAAATAGTTCAGATTATGAGAAAAGAAAATGAAACCGTATTAAACGTTCACATTTTGGATTGAATTTAGCCAGCGATCACAATGCTTCAAAACGACTGACAGTGACTCGCAAAGAACGTCGCTAATATTGTGAACGCTTGCACGCATTTTTTCAACACTAAAAATGCTTAGTCGAAATTGTTTATATCCCTTCATGGTAAAAATGACAATATGATTTCAAAAAAGGTGGGTTTTTTTACTTGCCTTTCCTTTAATCCAATAATATCAGAGTACATACATGGTATTCAGGAAAGAATGTTCGAAACGATACAATTTCTGTTTCACGAGAGAATATTAAACTACTCTTGTCGACTGGGTGGCGTAGTTAGTTTGGCGCGATCCTTGTACGCCCCAAGTTTACAGTTTCGACCCCGGCCTAAGTCGGTGGATTTTCACGATGCAAAGAGTCGACAGCATCCATGTCGTATGATTATGTGGAATGCAAGGGATCCCTTGAGTACCTGTTTGGTTTGGGTGCTTTCGGCAAAATTAAATTCCTAGTACGGTTTCGCATCGTCAGAGATGAGGTTTCCCCCTTTGGGAAGCAAACTGGGTATCAAAATTACTTGCGGTGTTTGGTATACCACATGCATGGCGCCGCATTAAAAAAAGATACCAGCTCCCGGGGCATGTACTAGGTCTGCAAAGGTAAAACACCAATCTCCGTAGCCCTTTTAGAAAATACAAAAAATATTAAACTACCCATTGTTAATGAAACTAAACCAAATATTATTCCATAATTCTAAATTTCGCCCCTGTTGTGAATTGGATCGAACACATGACATTCTTGCTCAGGTATGCATTGACAAATCTTATCCTCTTGATGTTACCATTAAAACTAGTGAAACATATTTTAGATTTTATTCCAGTTGAAAGACTGATTAGACATATTTAGTAGTTGATAAACTTACAGAATATGAATTAAAACTGTTGTATATCACGAGAGAGACCTACGAATTCAAATCCACGTGCGATCTATGTGGTTGCCACTCTTGAATTGAGCCATAGCAAAGACATTTTAAGGAGCCTGTAAATTTTTTAAACATGCTGTAAATTTTTTTTAATTAATCGAATTTTTGATGGGTTATTTTCTTAAAATACATAAAGGGGCAAACTTTAAAACCATTCGTGCAATTCGCAGGGAAAGCCGAACTGAGGTTATGAGACAACCTTACGGCATGAATTAGAAGGTATTTATGATACTTTATTTAGTGTTTATAATTGACAAAACTCTACAAGATATGAGGTATCTGGATCCTTAAACTATATTAAGCAATCCAATTTCTTATTTTAATCAATTTTTATTAATTATAATTAAACTATTGTACTGTCATCCAAAATAATCTTGTATATAAAATTTTAGCTCCATGAGCGCTTTAAAATGTATTTTATTAACAATTGAAAATTCCATCAAGATAAATAAATGAATAAATAAATATAGAGAGAGTGTGAGTTAATAGTAGGAATTGAAAAAGGGAAGGATTAAGTAAAGGATCTTTGATCGGATGTCTTTTAATGAACTATTCTGTAATGGAAGAGAAGCAAATAACGAGATTTATATCCCTGTAATTTTGAGCAGCCGTGTCACGCACAAGAGCTCGAGAAACATTCATATTGATTGTGAAACGCGAGGTGTTCGGATGGAAGATTTTACGTTAATACTAATGAAAGAATTTCATTTTTTAACAAAAGAATCAAGTAATTAAAAGTTTTTGAATGCAGGTATGTTTCAATAAGTATCTGCAGCAATTATCTTCCATTTTTCTGTACAGCATAAACGCGAGACATGAGAAATAGGCTTAGATTTTAAAAAATTATCAACTTTTTCTGTATTTATTTATTTAGGTTATCTTTTAATATCAAAGGCAATTTAATTTTCCACGCGTCCAGAGCCGCCTGTCAGAAAGGAGAAAAACCCAAACACTTCTCTCGAACCACCTCCAATAATAGAATATAAACAATTTCACCAACAGAGAAACAAATTCTGATTAATAAAACGCACATGTGTAAAATCGACACAACTGCACGGCTAAAGCAACAAGGCAACGCGCCAGTGGATGGATGTATCCAATACACAAATGTCAAAACAGTTACGCCTCCCCTCATCATCGGAAGCTTATGCTTACGATCATAATTACTTCCTCCGGCTGCTCTGTCCAATCAGAAGGATGTATCAACAGAGCAATTCATCATAATGAATGATGGACAGGCTTTGCACGACTGTTGCATCACCCACATAGCATTTTTCTAGGAATATATCTTACAATGGTAAACCAATGATTATAGAGAGTTAAAATATTTGGATTCTGATTAGGATTTATGTAAAAAGTATGCATTAAAAAAAGCTTAGAGCAGCAACACATTTAAAGATTGAATGACGGGATTTTAACCTTTGAAAATACATATAATCCTATTACACTCATGCTTGTGAAATTTTTATTTAGCTGTTATTCATTTCAACCATCATGACAGTTATCAGGCAAGTAAAAAAACACGAAAAACTATCGCACAGGCGGGTTAGAACGCCACATTTCTCTTGTATGTTAATACAATTCAAATACACATAAACACCGAATGCCAGCTTCTTTATTACATTTCGATTATAATTTCATGTACCTACCAAGCATTATTTATTTCTATTTTCAAGACTTTTTTCTTGAATTTTAGTATACTGAACAGCATAATGGTTCCATCCACGAAGAACTAACGTTAAAAAACAATTCTTAAGATAGTTTATGTAGATAGAATAACACTAATTTAACTCAACGCTGTCCACTGAAGCAGACAAAGAAATTCTGAACATTTTTCTCGAAACTCAAAGCTGAACGATAATTGCAATCGGGATGTCATCAGCTTCAATTTAAGACGTTAAATCTTCATTAACAATTTTTTAGAGCTTTTCTTTTTTGAAAAAATGATTATTCAAGTGTTAAAACGAGAGCATCATCCACACAAAATGTAGTAAAAAGCACAGCAAGTACGTTTGTTCGGAAGAATCAGTGGCCCATTTCAATACAAAATGAAGAAAATATCAGTATTTTCGGATGAAGAAATTATCTTCGCAGTTATGATGAAAAATCAAATGATGAAGAATATAACATCAAGAATGATTCCTCCACTGAAATCGATCCAGATTTAGGAGAGAGAGACACGGTAGGAAATAAATGTTTTATATGTAGAGACACAAAAACATTTGGGAAGAATGTAATTTTAAAGGAGGCAACTGGTACACATCTTATCCACTTTCAGATGAACTTTGGAAAAAAAAACGATTGCTAGAACAGTAAGAGAAAATTAAAAAAAAATTCCAAAATTTTTGAATTTAAAGAGTAGAGAATGCTTATACATGTTTAGTTTTAAAAAGATATGGATTTAAAAAAAAATTAAGATCCAGTGAAAAGTAAGATCGCATTCACTCACGACGAGATTATAGGAGTGTATAAACAACAGTGTACTGAATATACTTATCAAAAGAACATAAAAACTAAATTTGCGTGGGAAAAATGTAATTAACATATTTTGTGTGTGTTTCCTACTTTTCTTCCTTTTTAACTTGTGTATACAAATTTTAAGGCAAAAGCAGAATGTAAACTCCCCTTGACTGTGAGACACCCTGCGCGAGAACTTTCGGTCGCGTTTCTTTCGCACGAGTAATGCCGGCATAATTTAAATGGTGTTAATTTTGATATAGTACATTTTTAGTATCTGTGTGATACATTTGGAATACACTATACCAGGAGTCGGCAAACTTTGATGGCATGCGAAGCAATTCTTAATGGTTCACTACAAAAATTATGAGATACAGTTAATTAAATCCCTCAATCTCTCTACGCCTCGCGCATTTTTTAGAAATTCTTTCTGCCAGAAAACACTTCTGCTTGCATGTAATCAGTATGCCTATGTAAAAAATAATCTCTATTTTAACGTAGCCCATTCTCAGGATCAAGTAGTCAATGCAAGTCAAAACAATTGCGTAATACTGGTAAACCGAAACATCACTCATTGCTGCATCGTGGGAGAAAAAAAGAAAGTAGCTTGTCCTTTCCCCCATCGAAGGCTCGGCAGCTGACGGTTAGAAAATGTGTTAGAAATGAACCAAAATTCGATGGAGCAAACGCTTTGCTGCTGAAATATGAAAAACAAAAGTAAAGTTATTCTATCAACATGCATAATTAGGATTGAAAATAATTGGAGTGAAAAAATCCTGACTTTTTTTTTTGCGATGTTATGGGACATGAATCTATGGTAATTTCATAACAAATGTGTGCCTTTTTGAAAAATTAAGAGAAGCTGCGATTATTTGAGCGTTGTGGTCGAAGTCGCATCTATTCTACTTTAAACGTTTTGGTGGAAATCTAACAAATAGAAATAGCTATTAGAACGCGATTCCCCTCCCTCTTGTTCCATATTAGTCACACCCATACATGAATATCCAGAATGATTTCAGTCGAAAGAAGAATTCAGTTCGAGTGATGTTATGAGCTTTAGGTTACTTCAACGTGTTTCTCAAACTGTGGGACGTGAGCATATTAAAAAATCGAAAACAAAAGATCATTTAAAAAATGTATTAGTTTACTGAAAGGAAACAAAATACATTCTGACATAATAAAAAAATAAAATACGCATTTACACTGATATAATACACTTATAAATGTATCAGTACTGCACCATGTATTTTTATATTTAATTTAACAATGCTAAGTTAAGAACGAGTTTAATAATTATCAGTGATCCCAAGGTCTTGTCATACTTAAAATTATATGCAAAAATTAACCCTTATCTTGATAACTTGTACGGTTTATAGTTAATCCCTTCATTGCCGATTAAAAGTTACGTGATTCGCTTCCCAGAGCCACCACGTAGACACATATATGGAATGTATTGGGGGAGAAAGAATAAATAAGCAAATCCTATATGAAATAAATAAATCCTTCACAAACACTGTCAAGTTCCTATAATTGCATTCCAAAGCGATCCGGATAATTTTATGGATAACAGTGCACAGGAAAGATTTTACTTCGGAAAGACGTATATATACGCCTGGAACAATAAAGACTTTGGGTGAGCGAAACGTTTATATGTGCAGGAGGCACTTAAGAGGTCGTTTGTAGTCGTAGTAAAGTCGTATGTTACAGCTTTAGCGTCGAAGTATAGCATTATTGAATTCAATACATTGTTATTGTATGGAAGAGAAGCGCGATGAAAATGATGATTGAATATTGGGTAGAAAATATTGAAAGTTTGAGAAGCACAGGGTTACTTTAAACTTTGCGTTACGTTATTAGTTCTTTTTTTCAAAATTGTATTTTATTTGCGACAGTTAATAACAACGTATTGGAATCAAAGGGGGACTAAAAGAATAAAGCTTTAGGTTCGAGGTTTTCAAAACTCTTGGACGAATTCTTGAGGTTGGTAGAAGGGGAAAAGAGGTCGGAGACCCCTGACCACCCCCAGGGTGTTCTCTCTTAAAATCGGGGTGCAACCGAGTTAAATCGTTCTGTCACCTGTATGGTGCTCAAAGCTACGGCTTACGACAGGCGTCACTTAGCCCTTTGTCATGATGAATTTCATGGGCCTTGATCTTGCCTTTGCCGATCAGGTGGCATATGTAACAACAGATTAGCATTAAAATTTTAATTTTCAAATTATCTATGTTTAATGAAAATTTATATTTTACATCGTTTATTTTTTATTTTAAAAAATATTCTTAAAATATATATAACATACACAATTTTTACTTTTTAGTTATACAGAAAGGTTAGATTTTACGTTTACTTCTTTTTTTTTAATATATATTCTTTAAATACATATTTATATGCAAAAGTTTAATTTTTTTACTTATGTAGAAGAAAGTTATATTTTATATTAATGAATATCTTTAAATAATGCACAATTAAAAAATGTAATAAAATTCTCAATCTGCATTCTTGTCCTCTAATCCCTAATTCTGCATTCAATGCTCCTGGAATTAAATTGTTTCAAATATTCCCTTCTCCTTGGCATCCTGAATCATATTGGTTGGGAGATTGTTCGGCACATCACAGCTAAAAGGTTGCCGACCCCTGTTCAATGCATTAAAAAAAGGACTGTTTATATCTTAATTCTGGCTCTTAATTTAGAGGCTGTGGTAGCCCTGTGGTCAAGGTACCGGATCATTGCTGGCCTTGTCCAGAGTTTGAGCCCAGTACCACTAAAGACCCGCAGTGTAGGGCAGTGTTGCACGTTAAATCTGTCGAGAGCTCAAATGTCCTACCGTTGGTGTGGTGTGGTAGTTAGGAGAGGGGGTTCCAGCTCAGGTGTCGTCCACGTCACTTGAACATGGTTCAAAATTACGTGGTCCGTCGCCAAAAGCCCTCGTGTAGTTGAAATGTGCGACGTTAATATTCACTCACTAACTGGCTCTTAATTGAACATTCTTATTCTTATCACTGAACATTCTTTTTTTTCTTTTTCAAAATACAGTGAAATACGCTTAACGCAAAAACGCTTAAAACGAAATATCGGTTAACACGCTTTTAACATACAATGGTCCAGACAAACTAATATGTATTTTCATACATTTTTATTCTCTTTATACGCAATGAAAATCACGTAGAACGTAAGTTTCTCTTCTGGGAATGGTGGCCGTGGTAGCCGAGTGGTCAAAGTATCGGATCGTGGCTGACCTTGTCACGAGTTCGAGCCCAGTACCACTAAAGACCCGCCGTGTAGGGCAGTGATGCACGTTCAATCTGTCGAGAGCTCAAACGTTCTACCGGTGGTGTGGTGTGGTAGTTAGGAGAGGGGGGTGCAAGCTCAGGTGTCGTCTACGCCACTTGAGCATGGTTCAAAATTACGTGGTCCGTCGCCAAAAGCCCTCGTGTAGCTGAACAGTGCGACGTTAATATTCAATCAATCAATACAGGTGGAAGAAAATTTGATAGTTCCAAAAACAATTAAAAAACACTCGTTTACATAAAAAGAAAAATAATCTATCGTTAGAAGGACATGAGCGAACTTTGCTATTTTAATGAGTAGGAGTGTTGTTAGTGTTAAATGCAGTTCTAAAACTGGTAAACATTTTCTTTTCTGAAATTTTACCACAGAGAACTGCGTGTTTTAATTATAACCAATGTCTTTTTATTAAGGCAGCTCTACCGTTTTTTCAATATAATAGTCAGAAATGTTATTAATGTACTTTGTAGCAACGACTTGTATTATCTGAAGAAAGATACGATACAACGTGGCTTATAATTATTCTTTATCGTTGCAGAATAAATGAATTCGCTTTTTTGATAAAGAGGAAACATCGCTATTTTTGTTTTAAAAAAATGCTTTTTAAAATGCAGAATTCCGTATGCGAATGAAAGGAGTTTCGAGATACGCGATGCAATATTAGGAAAGTAGTAGTATTTAATATCCAATTAAGGCACTGAGTAAAGTTTGAAACTTTGCTACACTGCCGAACTTATTCGAATCTAAGCCCGAACCTCAAATATTTAACACCTTTGTGTGTAAACTGTTTGTCAGAATCATGTTCAGTACCCCCCTCATCCAAAGAATTTTTCGCCTACGATTCTCAGCCGCACCCGATTTTCAATAGCACTAACATTGGAAAAAAGTTCAGCTTAGAACAAAAACAAATGCGGTATTTCCTTTATAAATTAAAGATAATCACGATATTTTTTTTTTGTGAATAATTGTGATAAATTCGTAAAAGTCATATTTTTATATTTTATGATATTAATATACAATTTTTTTTTCTAAATAATATCCCTATTTTTGAGTTCTATTTTTATGTTTTACCAATACTTATTATCCTAGTTTTTGCAGTTTCAATTATTTCTATCAAATTACAATGTAGTACGCATATTCACTATTTTCTAATAATTAAAAAAAAGTGTTGCTTTCAATTTTATTACAATTTACTTTTCCTCCAGTGTAACCAGAACCCAATATCATGTTCCGTGTTAGGTGTGGTATTTCACGCAGTTATTTTTCTCCTTCTACAATTGCTGGTCAGAAATTAAAGACACGGAATTGTTTTGATGCTTAAATGAATTTATTCTCAGAATGAATGTAGTTCTTACAGAAATTATAATTTTTAACTACAATACATAAGAAATACCACTCAATTAACAGTTTTTAGATGGAGATGGAGATATTGATGAAATAGCAGTACAAAGTTCTTGCATGCCATTGAACAGTTTATGAATTTTCCATATTGAATCCTATTCCAGTCACTTTGAAAACTGAATTCGTTACATAACAAATTGTTCAAGAAATTCCCTTCAGTTACTTTAGGAAAAAATCTCAAATGCGTAACTTTTGAAAGCGATTGCAAAACACATAGCAATTTATTTTGAGCTCTTTCAGAAACTAATTATAAACTTCACATTTTAATTTTTTTCTGCTTAAGTCACCAATTTATTATATTTCTTTATTAACTGCCAAATTCGCAAATTCTTTTAAGAACAGTGCTTATGCATTAAATTCAAGATTCTTACATACAATGACTTTTTTATATTTCTTACTTTCATGGAATGAGTTGTTCAATAAAATTTTCAGTGGCGAAACGTACACCCCGCATTGAGGGGGCAATCCAAGATTTTAGGGGGCTCAAGCACTGGCGTAGCTGCCTCTGAGAGGGGACTTGTTCAAAATTCCTTCGGGGCAGTTTTTAAGATATGAGAGCCTTGTTAGTGGACTGTAGTTACAGATGTTTGGGCCTCTGTAGCTTAGGGCTCCTGTATCATTGATACGGCGGTAGCTACGCCTCTGGGCTCAAGCCTGACTGACGCCGAATAAGTATTTAACCAATTTATAAAATATTAAAGGATTTGCAGGGGAGCCTTAATATTCTACGTTACGTTACTCTCTGGTCAAACTTCCTCATATTTCAATCAGGTGGAAACAGTTTTCTTCTTGTAGTGTTCGTAAAATCAATTACTGTATTTGGATTTAAGAATTGTAGCACACTCAAGAAATGGCGTGACAAACTGATTGACAAGAGAGATGGGATTTATTTCATTTCAAAACCAATTCTAGGAAAGGGGATCTCAACCAATGGTTAGCAGAAATAGTTCAGTGGATCTATGAGCCTGTGTTAGATACTCTATTAAATTTATTATATATTTTTTTTATATTCTATTCGCTCTCACTGCAAAAATTATCATATGTTAATTATATTGCTCACTTCGAAAACTACACTCTATATGGTTCAACGTTTTAATTCCAAGAAATACAGAAGCAGTTTTGCACCAGCATGTTTTTAAATAACTTAATTCAAATTTCATATTAATTAAATGCCGTGATGTTTCATAATTTAGAGGTGATTTTAATTACAGTATTATTTTCTATAAAATTTTTACCACGCTGATCTTGATTACAATTACAATAATGGTAATGAGACTGCAAACCCTAACTTTTCAATTTCACTATCAGTAATAATTGTTGTTCATGATCTGAATGAATTGAATTATCATTAGTCAAATATCCATTAAAAATAAAAAGGTTCGTCCACATCATTGTGCAACCAGATTTTTCCAACTGAATAGGAACACATCCAAATGAAATAAAATGGCTTTAGTAGCCTAAGGCAAACAAACAGGGATTCTGCATGAAAGACAAAGTAGTTACAAATGAAAAAGATCTAAAAAGTGAATTTTTGAAATGGGACTTTCTTAATTTTTTAAAACAAAAATATCTATAATGTACACTATTCTAAAAACAATTTCAGATGCTGTTTTCCCTTTTATTGAAACGGAACAAATTTCGTTTAATATAGCCAATTCTTAAATTTGATTTCAGCATCTTTTGACTTTACATTTAAATCCCATTTGGACAATTCCTGCCAAGAAATAACTCTTATACCATTCAAAGTAAATGAAGGCCAGAAATGTGACATTTTAAGCATGTTAAAAATAAAATAAATACTTATACTTATTAAAAAATATAGAATTACGAGTATGCAAACATTTTAATTAAAAAATGTACAAAATTGAAAACCAAAAGCATACTACGAAAAAAATTCGAAACAATAAAAAAAAAATCAAGCATACATACATTTCAATTAAGAATTTGCTAAAAGGAGTTTTCCAAGGAGTTTTTTCGTGCTAAAAAATTTCCAATACACTCAATAAAAAATTAACACATAGTAAGGGTTTCAGTATATTGGAATAACCATCGTGATAACTTTTCTGGGTACTTTTATCTTTTGAAAGGTAGAGGGCAAAAATTTATCTCTTCTACTACAATTAACAGATATGCACACTCCAAGTAATCAAAATTCTCTATTATGTATGCAATAACCCACTATGTACTTTAAAAGAAAATACATATTCTAGTGTAATAACACTTGATTTATACAAAATGCTTTGTATTTCATTTGCCTCTATGTCCATTTTCGCATTAATTGTGCTATTTGAAAAATATCAGATTATACGTTTCAGTGAAATGGTACCATATTTAGCAGATAGCCGACACAAGTTTTCTTTAAACATGATATTTTTTTAGGCTTGTGGAACTTCTTGCACAGAAATGTGTTGTATATTATCCAAAATCTAGCCTCTAAATAATCCATTTGGAGTTTTCCAGTTTAAAATTTTTTTGAAATTCATTTCAGTCAATAGATATTTAATTAGCAAGGGGATCACACGCGCTATATTCTTCCTCTGTCTCAAAGCAAACATCTTTTACTTCAAACAACTTTCTATTTTCTCTGTGTATAAAATTTTTCAACAGTTCAGCCACTGAACATATATTTTACAAAATATTCTTATGAGGAAAAATTATTTTATTTTAAGATAAGATTTTGAAAATTTAATATATGGATTGTAATCACAGAAAAAGTGTCTTTACAGACGTTTTGGTTGCTTATAAGTTATACATTGAGGACATTTTGCTTTTAAATAGTTGTTAGTTAAAAAAAAATTAAACATAATTATGAGGTCTAATTTAATAATTCTGTTCACTTCTTTATAAAATTTAAGCAACTATGAAAAACATTCCTTTTTTAATCAAAACAAATACTGAAGGGGAAACCAATGCACAGTCAGCGTCCTTTTCATTCAGCCAATTACTCTGAATAGATTTGATAAGGTGCAAAGAGAGAATTGAAAAAAAAACAATATCTTTGAAGTATAAGCTGAATTCTGAAGAACACTCTTAATCAAACAATTTAGGGGAAAAAAATAATTCTGTTTATTTGGTTATCACTCACAAAGCAAACAGTTCAAATGCGATTTCTGATAATTTTGGAAAAAGTGAGAATTTTTTTTTCCAGTAACAGTGCTAATCTTGTCTATTAGTAATTATAAACTGTTCTCTCATTATTAATTGTGAAATTTATAATGACTGCACACGGATTAATGTGGGCTTAATGTAATTGAGGTGGTTTTCTTTACATTAGAATACGAAATCAATTAAAAACTTGTAACAAACAAATACCACAGCTTCTTTCATACGATTCAGCTATATTAGTTACATATTTTTTTAAAAAAAGTTTGAAAGTAAAATTTCAGGAACTGTGATGTTATATTTTTAGGATGAAATTTTGGAATGTGAGTCCACATTTTAAATAAATATAAAATGTTTCGTATGTCGGACTATCTTGCTTATCTTTTTATACTTGCTTATATTTCTTTTTCTTTCTATGATTACTCATGGCAACCCACTCCCATTATTTGAGGTTCCTTCATTCAGTGGCCTTCCTCATAAACAGGGTTGAATAATTTTCAGTTCCTTTTTGAATTTCTAATTATGTATATACTACTGTAGTATATATCAATCGATTGATAAAGTATTGCTTTAATTTTCGTAAGACGTTACGAACTGCAAGCGATTTTTATCGATATTATACTTTGATTTAAAAAACAAACAAACTACATGGCAATTTAATTTTCAAGATCTTATCAAAGAAAGATACGAAAAATTGATAATGATGGTGGGCGGGCCAAGACTCTCTAAACATGAAGCAGCAAAAGAATCCCAGATAATAAATGATAATAACACGATCATACCTGTTATATTACATATCCAAATGGCGGGATCCTTGTCTCTAAAACACACATGTCAATCAAAACTAAGCTGTACTCAAACGGCACAAGTTTAGAAGGAACCAAGCGCCTCAGACAAAAAAAGCTCCTCCCACACAGCTAACTCCCTCCCCCTCCCCTTCGCAGTTAAACGCTACCTCAAAGCGGAAATCCGATATTTTTTTTTATCAGGATTCGCACTTATTCAAGCAATAAGTGTTTTTGGAACGTGGGCTGAACGTCCCTCGTTATGTTGATGGTTATCAGATGTATATTTCCCACATTTTACCGCTCCTAGTATTTTGTTTACGGGAAGATTTCTTTTTTCATCCCTTCACCACTACTGGTCCAATCTTAAATGAGCGCTCGATATTCGCCTCTCGTTTTCTTCTCGATCATGTTGCTCTGAGAATAAATACACCTTTTTTCCGATTAGTCCCAATTTTTTTTACAGCGAAAACTATTTATTTCTATTTTCTTGAACTGCTTTCAATTTTTTTTTATCATCTCATCCATCAGTTATCATTATTTTAACTCACCATTCTCCTTCCAAGCCATTACATAATTTGTTGTTAATTGCTCCCCGCCCTCCCATTCGAGATTTCTTAGAATAAATGTTTTAAAAAGATATAAATTAGCTAATTGTATGAATTAATTGCAATACAGGTTCCTAAGAACTAAGAACAGGCCTTCACTCTTCAGGAACAGAAACTAGATTTCTGGAGAGTGCGTTGCCGGGGCACTGGAACGAAACTTAAAGGGAGAAGATGCGATGTTTGGAGGAAAGGTTTCGATAATTTGAGGTAGAAAAGTGGGAATTTTCGAAACGTTCAGCAATGTAGGAATGTATTAGTTCGCGATTTTGAGTTCATCATGGGAAACTGTGTTTTGAATGCAGGTAAGTGTGCTCCTGCAATAACTAGAAGCCCTTTTAAAA
>BMAU01016543.1:0-11597 GCA_019973935.1 Trichonephila clavipes
ATGCGCATGGCAGCCGCGCGGCGGTGAATAAGTGTATTAAGCAAAACGCGAATTAAGAGTTTTCAGAGTGTGTGGGAGATCAGACGAGCGAGAGCGCAGAAACGGTGCCCATCGTAAGTGTTCCGACATACTCCCCTGAGTAACCGAGTTTGGAAATAAAAGAGTTGTATCAACATCCTCGTCTGGTTTCCTGAGACAAAAACACATAGGGACCACTTCCACAACATGGTCCGTCCAGCTGAGCCGGAGAAGTGAGCTATTCAAGGTGACGTGAGTAGTGGTCTTTTTGTGTTTTTATTATTATAAATTGAGGACTAAATTAATTTTAGAGAAAAATGTTTAAGAACTGCCGTAAGGAAGATCTTCGGATCGTAGCTCTTGAACTTGGTGAGACTGTTGCTGAAAAAGTAACTATCGTTGAGTTAACTGAAATTATTAAAGAAAATAAATATTTTAAAGAGGATGTTGAATTTGTTAAAGAATTAATTCAATATACGATCGAGGACCGTAAAAGAGAATAGAGGAAGACCGTGTTAAAAGCCGAAAATAGGTTACGAGAAAGAGCTTGAGCTTGAACTAGCACGTTAAATGTTAACTCAGATACCTATGAGAACAGTGGCAGGGTTGTAACATCGTGCGGATGCTGGTGTGAAGCCTGGAATCCTACCCAAAAGGTGCCTAATAGACCCTCCCGAAGGTTAGCCTTTTCGCTTCTCGTTAGAAAAAGAGCTCTTGTATCAAAAAATGCCCGAGAAATCAATGAGATGTTTATTAAATTTGTTGGGAGAAAAAAAAAAAAAGCTTCAAATGTGTTAACATATGTTAAAGATGACGAGCTTAACAATTATAAACAACTAAAATCAATAATACTAAGCATCATGAGCCAAGTGCAAATCAATTCCTTGAACAATTTAAAAAGCTACGCGTCATCCAAACAAACATTTATTCAATATACTTCTCGCTTAATTACAAATTGGCAGTATTACTTAAAATTAAGAAAGGTCTCTGATTTTGACAACTTAAACGATCTTATTGTGTCCGACAAAATTTTCAGTTCGCTTGAAAAAGAGGGTAGCGTCACACATTTCCGTTCGAGCAGGAAATGATTGGTTTCGCCCACTAGAGCTTTGCCAAAGATATATAGACTTGTGTTAATACTGGGAAAGAGTTTAACTTTGCCGAATGTTCTTACTAGAAATAACTGTGTGAAAACGCGTCAAGGGTATTTCTCGAGAAATTAAAGATTCTAAATGGTTTGTTGCGCTAAATCGTATCCATTATATAAGTGTGCAGTGTATTTAAAACTTCCCATAAAATAAGAGAATTTGGATTCCTGATTAAAACTAATAACCTTTTAAGCTCTTCTCAAGTCCTTGCAGGCCGCCTCAAAGTGGCGAGGGTGTACCCGGGCGAGAGTGGGCGATGGCCGCGGGAGAGCCCACTTCTGTAGCCACCCGGCAGCACTCCATTTCTTGCTCAGCTTTACGCCTGTAGGTGAAGGGAGCCAAATCAGTCCCCTACCTTCGGGTGCTCCAGGTCTGTACTTCAGGGCTGTACCACGTTTCCTTTTTTCATGAGCTTCTCGTCTTCTTTGGGAACATGCTGCATCACTCGTCATGCAGAATAATCAGGAGTGCGCTGAGGGTTTAGGCAGAGGGCCCTCTTCGAAAAATTTGCAACGGTCTCCAGCTAAATATCGGTCTCTTAAAATCATACACTGCAATATAAATGGAATATCAACTTATGCTTCAAGGATTAAACTTGACGCTATCTTGGACATCGCTGAATCTCTGGAGGTTCAAATTATTGCTCTTCAGGAGACTAAATTGAAAGAACATGCTAAGCTTAAAATTAAGGGCTACAACATAATTCGTTCTGATAGACAAGAAGGCGGAGGCGGTGGCCTGGCTTTTCTTGTAAGGGATATCAACTATCGTACTATTGATAATCCACAATTTACTGATTCGAAATTGGAAATCCAACGCTTAAATGTCATTTGGAAGGGGAAAAATCTTAACATCTCTAACATGTATCATCCTCCCAATCAAAAAAGTCTGCCTGATAATCTGCTTGACATATCTGAATCAAATCTACTTGTTGGTGACCTGAACGCTAAACATAGTTCATGGGGCAGCGTAATTAATAATAATAGAGGTGTAGAACTGCATAACCTTGGCGTGGATGACAGTGCTCATCTTGCTCTAAACGACGGCTCTACTTACCTCTCACAGCTATCATACCGAGAGGAAGCCCTTAGATGTGTCAATTGTCAGCTCAGACATCTTCCCTTTCGCAAGTGGACAAAGCTCTTATGCAAGACATTGGAAGTGACCACTACCCATTATTAGTAGAATTAAAGTGGAAACAATTGGACTCAGTTGGTTAAGAAAATTTTTGGAACTTTAAAAAGGCCAATTTGGGAGAAGTACAGAGACACAGTTGATCGTGGGCTGCTCAAAACCTCCTTTGAAATGTAGGTCTATTGATGATCTCGATGAGTCCTGGCTTTCTTCAAGAAAATCATTTCAAGGCTGCTGGTCAAGCTATACTCTGGAAATTACAAACGGCCCTTCCATTTTTTATGCATAATTTCCATTGCTTCAACCCCTGTTGAAGAAAAAGAGTAGATATTTGCCGGGAAATTAAAAAATCTAACAATCCCTCACTTAGGTCAAGCCTAAACAAAAATAAATGCTGAGATAAAAGAACCTTTATCCATCTTCAGAGAGAGAAATGGAAAGAATTGTGCAAATCTTTGATGCACACCTCTAATACCAAACTTTGGAAACTCATGAAATCTTGAGCACACTCAACCGCAACAGGAGGTGCAATACTATCATTGATGACAATGGACAGATTTCTCTGACAATAAAACTCGGCCAATTTGTTGTCTACTACTAAAAAAGACGAGTAAAACTGAATTTTTAATGCAATGGACAAGGATACAGAGAATTATGCTCGAAATTTAGTTCATGGATGTCGCAGCTCAGAGCATGGAATCCCATATTTAAAGAGTTCTTTACAATGCAGAACTTAATATGGCTTTGAGCAACTCCTTGATCCATCTAAATCTCCTGGCCTGACAATATTCATGGCCAGATGATCTCTAGACTTAGTGATTGGGGAAAGAAGAGTCTTTAGAAATCTTTAACTTGTCTTGAGACTTGGAAGACTTCCCCCCGTGTTTAAAAGCCCTGATTATTCCTATTAGGAAATCAAGCAAGAAAGCTTCTTGCTATCCTGAAAGTTTCAGGCCGATTGCCTTAACAAACTTCTCCTGTAAGCTTATGGAAAAGATTATTCTTTGAGCGACTTACTTACTATCTAAATTCTAATGACTTGCTCTCAATCGAACAATATGGTTTTTTAAAAGGGGACACTCTACTGCGGATCAGATTTTGTACTTCGGACAGAGAGTTTGAGACTCCCAAAACCTTAGACCATCACATCATACAGTTGCTGTTTTTCTTGACCTCAAAGCATTTGATAGAGTTTGGAGTAGAAATAAATTAATCATAAAGCTTTTCAACACTTTGGTAATAGAGACAGAGCCCTCATCTTGATTTTCGACTTTTTGAAAGATCGAGAGATCAGAGTGAGATTTAGAGACTCTTTATCTAAAACCTTTAGGCTCAGCTAAGGTGTCCCGCAAGGCTCAGTCTTGAGCCTCTTGCTCTTTTCCTTATATATTGCGGGCATTGAGAAAATCATCTCTAGAAGGTGTGAGGGGGGGCTTTTCGCTGATGATATCGTCCTCTGAACTCTAACTCCCTGACGTCGTCCATATAGAAACCGCGATCAATACTACCCTTTCTGACACATACAGATTTTGCTGAGCAACATAAACTGATCTTTAATGTATCAAAGTCAACCTCTAGCTTCTTCACGACTCAACCGACGTTTATACAATTATCAACCTCAAATTTTTATGGAAAAACAAATCCCTTCTCTATGAAAAACACCCAAGTATTTGGGCTACATTTTGGATCCTGAGATACTTAGCAACAAGCATATAGACTATGTGTGGATAAACAAAGGCAGGAAAGACTCTGACTTACTGAAAATACATCGCTGGAAGGGATGGGGTGTTGATGCTGGTACCAGACTGACATACACCCTTTGATCAGACCGTCTTAGAGAGTATGGCTCTCAAATTTATTTCAGTGCATCACGTACTAATTTGGCGAAACTGGACCGAGTACAATCAAGCGCTGCTAGAATTATCACTGGCATGCGACATAGCTGTCCACAGATCTAGTTCTTTTGAAGCTGATATCATGCCCTTGGATCTGAGAAGAAAATTACTGCTTTCAAAAAGTACTTTGTAAACTTTACAGTTACGGAGATTATAACCGCACATCTGCATATCTCATAACCTGGACAAACAGACACAGACTCAGAAAAAAAGAAACAGTCCTTTCTCTCGAATGCAGAGTGATGGACCTTATTAGATCAGGACATTGAAGAACATTTTTGAAGAACGTATTTAACCCCTCAGTGAGGGATTGCCTAGAGTCCATTTTAAACCAGAAATGGGAGCTTCATACTTCCAAAAATCAAGATCCACCTGAATATTTACGTCAATTAGCATTGAGATTATTAACAAAATTCCAGCTACTGCAATGCAAATTTATACCGGACGGTAAGCAAAGACAAACAAAAACTCATGTGGCAGTGGCATCTTTATAAAGGTTCCTAATTGTTCTCATATCAAAAAATTAGGAATTCGACTTTTGTTCTGTTTTTAGATCCGAGCACTGTCATTGATGAAGCTCTCCGAAATCATTAAGACGATGACATCTCCTGATGAAATATGGATATTGGCGTGAAGCCGAAGTGCTATCCAACACCTTAGCGACTGACAAATGTTGGAGACAAACATCGGTCTCACTTCTAAAAATCTTAAAGAACTTTCCCAGCAACATGAGATTTACTTCCAATGGATTCCATCTCACATTGGTCTTTGGCAATGACACAGCTGACCTTTAGCCAAGGAAGGTGTCACTGAAAATTTAATGTCGAGAAGAATCTTTGACTTCTCGAAATTTTTCTAAAACGAAATCTTTGATTCAAGAACTATGGAAGACTCCTCCGACTACCCCCTGGTATAATAGGCAGGCCCCAGGTGGTGCCCTCTTCCATCAAGGCGGATAGAGTCGTCCAAACAACTATTAGTAGGCTGTAAAGTGGACACATTAGAGGCCTTTCCTTTAACTTAGCCAGAAAATTTACGAGAATTGTACTAAATGCAATTTGGTACAGGCAACTCCAGATCATCTTTTGTTTTGTGCAGGACTTGAAAGGGAGGACATCTATTCCAGTCCTCTTTGGTGTACGATTTCCCGAGGACCTTTGGGCTCATGGACCTGGTCTAGCCTGCGGCTAGACAGGAGGAATTAGTCAACAACAACAACAACCTTTGCTTTAATTGCCTTTCTACATCTCATAGAGCGAAAGATGTAAATCGAGATTTGTTTGTTCTGAGTGTCAAAAGAGACATCATAAAAACGATACATTATACAGAGCGCCAGCCAAACCAGGAAGTAAGGAACTCCACCTTTGAACCTCTTAACACTTCAGCGCCAGGGGCTTCGAACCACGAGCAGAAAATCATAACTTATTAACCGCAACGAGTATAAACAGAAAAAATGTGTTTTGCTAAGCTCAGCAATTTGTTATATAAAATGTGAAAATGGTTTATTCCCAGTCAAAGCAATTTTAGATAGCGGATCTACCTCGAACTTTAATGAGCAACTTATGCGATTTAATTGATTGAAAATACAAGACTAATGTTTCGCCTTCGACTAAAAACAAAACAGTAATTCCAATAGACTCGCGTGTTTCAGCATTCTATTAGCACAAGAAGGGAGTTACATTAAACATTAGACTTTTTTTTGGTACCTACACATAACGGAAGATCTTGTTCCAACAACGAAAATCGATTTTAATCTGAATAATATTCCCAATCTTAAATTAGCTGACAAAATTTCAATATTCCAGAGCGCGCAAAATGCTATTGGGTGCAGAAGTATTTTATGAATTAATGTTACCCGGACAGTTCAAGACGGAGGGTTCAAATGTTGTTTTTCAAAACACTGTTTTCGGATTTATCGTTTCCGGATCTACTTCTTCAGACGCGAAGGGAAAAGAACATTGTGGGTTTATTCAGGCTGCGGATAATCTAGAGCATTCAATTAAGAAGTTTTGGGAAATCGAAAATGTAGAAATCGATTCTGTTAAAACCAGTGAATTAGATATTTGTGAAGACCATTTTAAAAACACTCATTCGAGAGATGACCAGAGATATACGGTGGCGATGCCATTAAAAGAAGATCCTTCATGTCTTGGTGAATCCAGACAAACCGCGATTCAGAGATTAAACTTTTTGTGGAAACGACTGAGTAGAGATAAAGAATATTTGTCCCTGTATGAGAAATTTTTACAGGAATATGAGGATTTGGGCCACATGAGGGAAATCAAGGCGGATGGATCTGGAGTTTCATTTTCTTACATGCCACACCATGGTGTTTATCGCCCCGAAAAGTCTACAACTAAAATGAGAACTGTTTTAATGCATCAAGTCCTTCAACGAGTGGGAAATCTCTAAATTCAATTCAATTTAATGGCGGACTGGTCCAAGAAGACCTCTTTCCATTATGGTTCGCTTCCGAAAGCACAAGTATGCCTTTACTACGGATATAGAGAAAATGTTTCGCATGATAAACATACATCCGAGCAAACGTGTTTGCAAAGAATTCTGTGAAGAAGGGCATAGGAGAGCCAATAAAAACGTACGAGTTAACTACTATAGTAACCTACGGCACAGTTAGCGCACCTTATCTAGCCACGAGAACTTTGAAACAGTTAGCGATGGATGAAGCTAATAATTTTTCCTTTTTAGCAGCTCCTGTGGTGCTGAGTGACTGCTACATGGATGACATACTATCGGGATCCGAGAGTATAGAAGAGGTAATCGAATTGCAGCATCAATTAATAGAAATGTTCAAGACCGCAGGGATGCATCTTCATAAGTGGTGTGGAAATTTACCCGAGATAACTTCCAATCTACAAGAGTATGCTTTCTTGGAGTCTGAGGAGACTAAAGCGCTAGGAATAATTTGGAATCCTAAGTTAGACTGTTTTCTTTTTCAGAATAGAGCAACAAAGGCCAACTTCATTCACCAAAAGAATGGTTTTGTCTACTATTGCAAGAATCTTTGACCCTTTGGGTCTCCTCGACCGATCATAACTTGGGCAAAGATATTCATGCAAAGATTGTGGTTGCTGGAATTGGGATGGAGTGATGAACTTCCCTTTAAAGAAGAAAAGGAGTGGCGTCGATTTATCGACTCTTTGAAGCCGTGAATAACATCTCTATTGACAGATGTATTGTGATTCATAGAGCGGAGAGCATTGAGTTACATGCATTTAGCGACGCATCGGAAAAGGCGTATGGTTCATCCATTTATCTCAAGTCTATATCTGCCCTTGGAGAAGTCAAAGTGTGTCTCGTAACGAGTAAAAGCCGAGTGTCGCCTCTGAAGCAGATTTCCATTCCAAGACTTGAACTGTGTGGGGCAGTTCTTGCCGCCAAATTGATGAAGAAGGTGAAGGAGGCATTGAATCTTCAGATTACAGCTGTGCATTTTTTGGTCGGATTCACAATTGTGATTTCATGGATACATCGAGAATCAAGAGAATTGAAGACGTTCGTGGCTAATCGAGTGTCTAAGATTCATCAACTAAGTTCCCGTGACCAGTGGCATCACATTGCATCAGAATCCTGCAGATGTGTTATCTAGAGGATTACTCCCGAGGAGCTTCGTGACGACTCCTCTATGGTGGCATGGTCCTGAGCTTCTACAGAGTACTTATTCAACTACTGTCATTTCAGAACCAACCCAGAGAGATGGCTTTGACTGCGAACTAAGGGTGTCAGAGAACTCTAGAGACTTCATTGCTGAATTCCAAGAACTTTAACTATTTTAACCATCTTATGACCTTTCTAATAATTATTTTAAAAATAATACATATTGTTTCTTATTTTTATAGATTTATTGAAAATTGCAGATCCAAGGTGAAAAAGATGGGACCTTTAACTACAAGTGAGGTAAATGATGCAGAAACTTGGCTTATTAAACAGGACCAGAGTGGCATTAACATAAGTGACCCGTCAGGTAATCTTAAATCTTTGAATATATTCCAGGATGATAAAGGAATCCTGAGAGTTGGTGGAAGGCTGGAAAAAGCTTCCATACCCTACAGCCAAAAGCATCCAGCTATACTGGCTAAAAAATTCTAAATTGAGTAAAAATATATTTCAAACTTTGCATAAGAAATTATTTCACGTTGGTCCACAAGGACTGCTGAATGCAGTAAGATTGAGATTTTTGGGCTTTAGGAGGTAGAAAAACCTAGCTAGAAGACGGTCCATACTTGTGTGGTGTGTTTCAAGTAAAAAACCAATTCTTCTCACGGGCAATCTTCCATATGAAAAGAGTAAATATGGCCCTCCATTCAGTACAACTGACTTGATTTGGGAGGTCCATATTTTTGTAACTTACAAACACCAGAGAAAAGGGCGTTTTGAATAAAATTTATGTTTGTGTTTGCATTTGCTTTGTGACTCGTGCCATTCACCTAGAAATTTTTCCGATTTGACTTCGATGCAATAATTGCGACCCCCTTAAGATTCATGTCTAGGGCGAGGAAAATGTTCCAAAATTTTTACGGATAATGCAACAAATTTTGTTGGTGCGAATTCTCAACTAAAGGTATTTTATAAGACCCTTAACTTTCCAGATCAAAATCTGGCGGCATATTTCTCACTGAGGAAGGTATTAAATGGAATTTTATTCCACCAAGGGCCCCAGCCACATATGGGAGTGTCTTTGGAAGGCGGGCATAAAGTCAGTGAAATATCACCCTCAAGCGAGCACTGGAAGATCCCCGACTCAATCTACGAGGAGTTTGAAACAGTGATTATCCAGGTAGAAGGAATTTTAAATTCCAGACCCTTACACCAATAATGACCTCAATGATTTTGATAACTTTGAAGTATTAACGCCTGCGCATTTTTGATTGGTGTAGATCAATTAATTCTATTCTTGAGCCCCCCTAGTAATTAATATTAGTGACAATAGATTGCCGTTGGCAGAGAACAAAAAAGGTAATTCAGGTAGTTTGGAAAATGGAGTACCGATTATCTGAATACTCTCCAACAGAGAGGAAAGTGGATGATCGAGAAGGACAATGTAATGTGTGGTACAATGGTAATTGTAAAGGAGGATTTTACACCAGTTTGCAACTGGCTTTTAGGGCGCGTCGTTGAGGTCTATCATGGTTCTAGATGGTAAAAGTGAGAACAGTCAGGATTAAAACAAAGAACGGAGAATTTAGGAGGCCCATAACTAAGATCTGTATTCTACCTGTAGGAACCTAGAATGAGCCATTTTCAAAAAATATTCTCCTTTTGTGAAAAATGCGTCTGATTACAATAATATTTTTCCTGTGTATAGCTCAGACCTCAGTACAGAGGCTCAGCTAGAATTTTTGAAACATATAACTTAGAAGTGAGTTTATCCATGTTTTACGGCAACAGAGGGAAAAAATTTTAAGAAAAAAACGCCAATAATTAATTCAATGGGTTGTAACTCTGAAAATAATGTGAATTTTTCAAAAATTCTAGTTGAGCCTCTGTACAGAGGTCTGAGCTATATACAGGCAAAATATTATTATAACAGATGCATTTTTCACAAAAGGAGAACATTTTGAAAAGAGGTTATTCTAAGTTATTTTTTTTTACCGAAAATATTGTAATTACATAATTTTTTGTTGTCAAAATGTCCCGAAAACAATTTTATACATATATTCTAGTCTAAGTTACACTAAATACCACGAAAATTATCCATTTATGCACTTTTTAAAATCAGGGCTCCGAACGTAGTCGGATACCTTAAATCAAGAGGCGAGGGTGCGATCATAAAAGGGGCGCGATTTTTCTCATCTGATGTTCAAATCGCCGAAATAAAAGAAGATTTGGTAAATACCCCGAACTTTAAATGCCACGACTGCAACTAATAAAATGAATGCATTTTTACATTACACACACATATACAGGGTGATTCGCTACCAGACCGACCAACTTGCAGGGTGTGTAAGTTGTAAAGAGACGACTCGGAATCCCGGAATGCACGGCCGCGGTCTTCTCCTTGATGATTCAAAAGCCTTTGATAGAGTGGCGGCGCATACTGGCCTGCTCTTTAAATTAATCACCTATAAAATTCCGCCCTCTTACATTTTGCCTCGTTAAGTTCACTATATCTCTGATCGCTCCTTCACTGTAAAAATTAATCGTACCTTCTCGCCAACTTAAAAGATTAACGCTGGGGTGGCCCAAAGGGTCAATTCTGGGACCAACTCTCTTTAACCTCTACGTTAATGATATTACTAAAAATTCACTAATAATCCATAATATTGCATGTATGCAGATGATTCAGCCATACTCAGCAGACACAGAAACCTCGACACACTGGTCGAAAGTACTCCAACGAACATGCTTAGCTCTGCCCGCAGCAGGAGACCTGGTTCTCCGTGTGGAGGATTGCGCTTAAACTCTTCCAAAACGGAAGCGGTTTTCTTTTCAAAAAGGAAACCTCCCCCTGAAGTTACTCTACAAAATCAAAGAACACCCTGGTCCTAACAGCACCAAGTATCTTGGTGTCAATCGTTGATAAAAACCTCACTTTCCGACAACACATAACATATATTAGAGATAAATTTAAAGATACACCACGCGTAAACTTTACTCCCTGCATCTGCAGAAAAGTCTAAATTGAGTAGAGCATAACAAACTGCTTATCTACACTCTGATCATGAAACCATTACTTACCTACGCCTCCCCTGTTTGGGGACATGCAGCAAAAACTAATATAAATTACTTGAAACTGCTCAAAATTTAATAATAAGACAAGTTTGCAATGCTCATTGGTATATGCGAAATAAAGATCTATGAATAGCTTGCAGAGTATTACCAACTATCCGACAGACCATACGAAAACTAGCGTTATTAACTCTTTTTCAATAATATAAGACGACTCTGATAATGCTTCTATTAATGAAATCACCCCTACTTTCCCCACTTTTCTGTGAAAAGACCACAAGAGACATCTTGGTCAACCGAGATTTCAATTAAAAAATTTTTAGCTTTTTAATTATTTTTCCTTTTTAAACTTATTTTCTCTAATCTGTTTTTCATTTATACTGCGGTTTGAACCCTGTTGAACTGCAGATGTCTTCTGATTGGCTAATACCTATATCACATTAATGAACTTTTTGCTCAGCCAATCGGATCACCTCTCTCTTATTTTCTGACTTGGATCAAAAAACCAAGATCACCTTCCCGCGCTTTCTGATGAGACGGTTTTTGCTGCACTCGAGATTTGGCTGGGACTAACTCCGCCCACTTTTCTCGCACTTTCAATGCTTTTTTCACTGTTTTGTAAAGCTTAAATTTTTTATAGTTATTTCAATCTCACATCCAAGTAATTTATATTTTTAAAAATCTACGGAACCTTCTTATTACCAAACTGATTTAT
>BMAU01016545.1:0-21210 GCA_019973935.1 Trichonephila clavipes
GAATGTTCAAGAAAGTGTGTCAAACCGAAAAAAAAGTAATAAATTGATATAAAAAAATGGAGGTTTGAAAATGAGTCAGAAAGTAGTAAACAGAACTACCGGTCTGGTAGATTATAAAGAATTAGAAACAAATATCCTGTCGTCTATACGAGAAGGCAGGCGTTGACAGGAAGAGATGGTGCATTAACACCATTTATAAAAAGACTGCTGGAGGTAAGCCTGGAAGGTGAAATAGAAAACCACTTGTCGGCTGAAAGCGAAGAGAATAATCGAAGAAATGGGAGGAATGCAAAGACTTTACGTACAAGCGCAGGGTCATTTGAGCTTTTGACGCCAAGAGATAGGGAAGGAAGTTTCGAACCACAAATAGTCAAAAAAAGGCAAACAAACTTACATCCAGAGCTTGAAACGAAGATTTTGAGCACATTTGCCAGTGGTATGGGCTATAGAGATATAGTGTCACATGTTGAGGAAATTTATGATCACAAAATATCGGCGGCAGAGATATCAAGTATTACTGACAAATTGCTACCAGTAATCAACGAATGGCGTAGTCGCCCGCTGCAGTCTGTATATCCGATAGTTTTTATGGATGGTATGTTTTTAAAGTCAAAGAGGACGGGCATTGCGTAAGTAAATGCATGTATAACATATTAGGCATAGATCAAAATGGCAAAAAAGAAGTATTAGGTTTTTATTTGGCTGAAAGTGAAGGAGCTAACTTCTGGTTGGGAGTGCTAAATGACCTCAAAGAAAGAGGAGTAGAAGATATCCTTATTGCCTGCGTTGATGGGCTGAAAAGCTTTCCTGCAGCTATAAACAGTGTCTTTCCTAATGCGGAAGTGCAGATGTGTATAGTGCATCAGATACGCAACTCATTGAAGTATGTGGCCAGTAAAGATGCGAAGAGTTTTTTGAGCGATTTAAAGAAGGTATATCAAGCTTCAAGCAAGGAAATTGCCGAGAATTATCTGTTGGAATTGGATGAAAAATGGGGCACAAAGTACCCTATGGTTATAAAATCTTGGCAGAATAATTGGGAAAACTTGTCTGGTTATTTTAAGTATTCTGGTCCAGTTAGGAGGATAATCTACACCACCAATCCCATAGAGGGGCTACATAGGCAAATTAGGAAATTCACTAAGACCAAAGGCTCATTTACCAGCATAAATGCCTTGTACAAGCAGGTATATTGTGCTATAAAGAAGGCAGAGGAAAAGTGGACGATGCCTGTACATGATTGGGCATTAACTATCTCTCAACTTGATGTTTTCTTTCCTGGCAGATTGAAAATTGAGTTGAACTAAAAATGCGGTTTGACACACTTTTTTGAACATTCCCTTGTGGAAATTTGATAATCAGTCAAATGATCTATCATTCTTTTTGCTTCATCTTTCCCTAACACATTATAGCTAATTTGTAGACTTTGAATAACTCCATGGTTTCTTAACTCTTCCATAATTTTCGACGAAACCTCAGCTCTTATATTTGTACGTGATCCTGCAATAAGTGCTTCTACATTCATGTCAAACGCCTTACTCCTTAAACCAAGCACTATCCCTCCTGTAGTACAATTTATAATATTATTTATAATCCTTGTCCTACGTTCTGCCCTTTGAACATTCTGTACAACACTAACTGTCTTACCAATTTGAAGCCCTAATTTAGCACCTAATGTTCCTACGCCAATTAATAGCGCTGCTGAAGATATACTACGAATTTTATTTTGTCTGTAGTCCTCCCAGCTAAAATGACCAGAACAAAGGGCACGAGTTACAAAGACAATATCACTTATACCATCATTGATAACACCAGAAGCAACATAGTGTGCAAAACCTGATGAATATACTTCCATTGCACTTCCTATAGCAATCTGAGTTACACCAATAGCAAGGGCCATCGAAGTTTCAGCAAGCATTTCCCTTGTCCATTTCTTTTCATCTAACTTAATCAGTGCATCTAAGCCATTGAAAAAGACAGTGCTTAATTCTTCTATGTTTGCCCAACTTGTTATAGGCTCCTCAATTATGGACTTTAAAGAGCTATCAGGAACTTTTAAAGCCTTCAACGGACTTTTTAGCTGTTCTAAAGCTTGAACAATAGAATTTACTGTTACTTCTCTTACTTCTTTTTCTTGTTGTTCAGTGGTTATTTTGTTATATATATTCCCTACCTTTTCTTTTAAACCTTTAGCCTTAGCATTAACCCTTACAGGCTTAATAATTCTTTGCCTTACTAATTCCCACATTAATTCCCTATGTGGTTTAGCTGCTATGCGCAAATGAATAGGGTAGCTGCTATTTCTTACTTGATCTTCAAGATTCTCTAAGGCCAACTTATAGATAAAGCATGATGACAATGATTTCGTAACCGCTTTTTCATAAACAGGAAATCTCATGTTTTCAATATTCTGACCCACTAACTGATACTTATTGTCATCAGCTAATCTAAGGACTCCTTTATTGACTAGATCTTCTAGAATCTTCTTAGCTTCATCTTTATCTATATTACTTTTACTAATGAAATCCTCCAAGGTAATGGAGTTATATTCAGGCAAAGTTACAGAGCTAATTCTATCTCCTCTGATGTATGCTGCTCTATTAAATGATAGTATACCCTTTCTTTTTAATTCCGCATATCTCTTTTCGCCTATATCTTCTATGAATTCACCTTTTCTAAATGTATAACTATTGTCATTATCTTGTGCTGGGTTTAAAAAAGCCATCCCTTGAGTTTCAAAATCTAAAACCTTATTCTGGAGCTCACCTCTTTCTACTTTTTTACTAAGCTCTTCGAATAACGTAGGATTGGTAACTTCCAATTTTGTCTTATTAACTACAACATACTTTATTTCTTTTTCTAAAGCTTCCTCTCTAACTAAATGTTTCCAAAACGCCTCTTTACTCGGTAACGGTATATTCTTCTTCAATTCCTTTTGAAATTCTTTTTCATCAATTTCTTTCCCTTGAAACTTAGAAAGAAAGTTTGTCAGTACTTCAACTGGTATTCCATAGCCTAAACTAATGTTTTTTAACTCTTCTTCAGAAATATTTTTCTTTACCTTCGATTTCTTTAAAATACCTTCTGTAAGCAATTTTTCATGTAATTTTTCAGCTAGCTCTTTTGTGATGTCAAAATTCATTAAAGATTGTGGAGTCACAGGACAGCTTAATATATCATCCACAGACTGTGAGAACACATTATAAAGCTTACTTAAGTCTTCCTTTTGCTTCCTATAAGACTCGTTTTGAATGATTCTCTTCCCTTTATTTATGTCTTCCTCTATCTTATCAACAATGGCTGACGCAGCTGCAAAGAACTTACTACGATCATTGAACAGCTTTTCAGCTTCTCGTAATTCGGCCTTTAATTCCCTTAAAGCTTCTTTGTTCTCCCCTTCTGACTTCTTCTTTGCCCAATCAATCTTTTTGACTAAGGTAAATGCTTTATAGTAATGTGCTGCTTCAGAGAATAGTGGTTCTTCATTAATTATTTTATTGAATAAACTGATAGCGTTGTCATACTTCTCAATTTCTGCAAAATACTTTGCAAGTTTAATAATTTGAACAGGATCATGAACCCAAGCTGGCCAATTTCTAAGACTCAGATTATTTAAGCTTAATATAAATTCTTTACACTGTTCTATTACTTCCTCTTTAGTCTTTGTTTCAATCCCTTTGCCGTTTCTGTCTAACCAGAAAGCCCATTTATCTAAGCAACTTTCCAACAAAATCTCTCTAACTTTTTCAGGAGTACCATCATCTATGAGGCTTCTATTTAATTTTTTATATTGCTCAGAGAACATTTTAAAGCATTCTTCCTCTTTTTGAATTTTATCTACATAATGGCTTTGAATTTTTGACACACGCACCACTTCCTCGTTATTGCGTATACTCTTAAGCTTCATTATTTCATGCTCCCCTTTCGACGGATCTATAATTATTAAATTACCAGAACCTGGATCTCCACTTCTTGATGCTCGCCCGAATGCTTGTTCTTCTACTCGCAAGCTATCAGGTAAATAAGCTAAACAAACATGCAATCCCCCTGCACTTTTTAACTCATCCGTGAGCTTTATATCAGTACCGCGTCCAGCTAAATTTGTTGCAATAATTATCTCTCCCTGCTTCAATTTTCTACTGCCTTGAACGACATCAAATGGTTTGTAGTCACGTTTATAAGTGTGCACATTTGGTGTACCCTTTCCAAAAGCTTCCTCAGCTTCCTCAAAAGCTTCCTCAGCTTCCTCAGCTTCCTCAAAAGCTTTCTCTAAAGTCTCTGCATCATTTACTGAATTACAAACAATTAAAACTGATCGGCCTTTTTCGTTAGTCAATTTTTTTGCTTCACTGCGCATTTTTCCAATCCACTCATACATTCCACTACAGAGATCAGCTCTTTCTTCTACAAACCTTTTCGGCTTAGATGTAGGAACAGTTATAAAATCAACGTTATGTACCTCTTTTAACAATTCTCTTTCTACCTTCGACCCTAATGTACCTGTTAGTCCATACAATTTGTCATATTCTTGTAAAAAAGAAACGTTGGAAATAAAAACAGCTTTTAAACTTTGTGTAGATAACTTACAGCAATGCTTTAATTCTACAAACTGATGCAGTCCTTCTTGCCATTTTGTATTTTTTAAATCTACTCCTGTATCTCTATCAGTAAGTATAACCTGATAACCACGATTAGGAGAATTGCCAGTTCTGTCTCTATCTACTTGATAATCATGGCCTTCATGCACATCAAACCTAGCTCTCTTAGCACTCTTAATCCAGGCTTCTAAATTCTGCTCAACAAAAGGCTTAAGGTAGTTAGGAACATATACTTGCTTTTCCCTTTTTACTTGCTCACTTAGCAAGTAATGAATACGATCTCTATAGTCATCAAATCCAAAATCGCTATCGATGCTTTGTTTCAACAATTTACCTTGAGAATCAAGCACATTAGCTTCGATTAAATTTTTCCAAATTTCGTCTATTTGTTCAGTGTTCAATTCAGAATCAAGCTTCTTGAGGTCCTCTTTTTTTATTATTCCATACAATTCATTCAATACATCTTCTTTAATTTTTTCTGTGGAAAATTCTTCCTCATTTCTTGCTAGATTAATTTTCTGCCAAATATAAAGATAGACTGGTTCTAATTTATCTAAATCAGCTAATCTATGGGTTAAATACAACATTTTGTTAGCACCATCAAGTAGCATACTATCTACTTCATCAACAATCACACTTTCAAAATTACGGTCCCCAAAGACATTTTTATCGTAGAATGTGTGTAATAAGTAATCACGTTGAAAGTTTGATAAATCACCATACACTACTTCTGCTGAGTATGCCCTTTTTCGTGCTTCAATATTTTCACTGCAATTGTGAGATACACTGATATCAAATAATTCATAAATATCACTATTACCAGCAGGTGGTTCTTCAGTATCACGCTTTGCCAAAACAGGAGAACTAGTAACAATATCTACTTTTTTTCCATACAATACTTGCATTACTGCTGACGCAACTACAATTAAGGATTTTCCCTCTCCAGTTGAAACCTGTGCTAGGGTATTACGTTCATTAGTAAGCATAGCTAATACAGCGAGCTTTTGAGTATCACGGAGCTTAAATCCTCTTTTTAACTCTATTGCTCGATCCACCACAGCTAAAACTTCTTCATGCGTTTCTTTAATGTACTGGTCTTTTTCACCTACACTACGTCTTCCATGTTCTTTAAATTCCTCCACCCATTTCTTTATATCATCTTCCGTAAAACTACTTATAGGCTTCTTACAATCAGTTGAGTTTGTTAATATGCTACTTGGATACTCTTTTTTATGAATGTTATTTATTGACCTTTTAATTTCGGGTAATTTATCAAGTATTCCTTCTGAAGTAGTGGCCTTATTATCTTCCACTAATTCAACCAATTTATTGATACTCAAGTCCTCCTGACTAGTGAGACTATTCATGCATCTAATCCAACCCTGAACTTCATTTGCTTTAGAAAGTTTTGCTAACGATTCCTTGTCAAACTTCCACGTTTCATTACGAAAATTTTGCAAAAATTCTTTTAGCTCCTTAGGCAATAATTTCAATTGTTTCTTGTTCAAAATATTAACAAAGTCCTCTACTAATGCAGCATCTTTTCTATTCTCTAGGTCTAAAAGGTCACTAGCATTTTCTAACAACTCTTCTCTATTCCATTTTGGAAATACCTCTGATAGCTTACATGCCCAGTATTCTTGTTTTAAAATGTAATGCCATTCAGATAGTTCTAGCTTTTCAATTCTACTATCGATATCTCTTTGATTACTACTCAACAGGTATAAAATATTTTCTATATATTTAGAAGAAAGAGGTTGGTGTAACTTATCTAATTTAATTTTTCTGTCCAATAGATCCAGTTTATTTTTAAATATGATTAAAATATTTATATTTGTTATCTCATATAAATAATCTCTCCACCTATCTTTTTCATCTTTGTTCAAAACTCTTTTTAAGTGATTTTCAATCTGTACCAGCATCAATTCCCCTATCCAGTTTCTCTGTGAGCAATCCGCAATTATGTGCCAAAATTTTAATTCCTCTCCTCTTCTCTCTGTAACAGAATTTGTAACTGATTGTATTATACACAATAGCTCCTTATAGGATATATGTCTTTCTTCTTCAGAGAAAATAAAGCGTATTTCAGAGAAAATTTCATATACTTGAGGTAAAGTTGAGTCACTAGCGTAGCTGAACAGAGTTTCTAAACCATTTTTTATTTCTGCTTTTTCTTCTATAGAGTTAAAATACTGTGTTATTCCTTCAATTATTTCCTCTATTTCTTGACAGCTGATTTCATAATAATCTCTTTCATCAACATATTTTTCCCACTTTTTTTTATAGGTTTCATTTTCTTCTTCACGTACTTTTATTAATTGTAGGTGATTCTCATTCTTTAGGTTATCTTTTTCAGTATTGGAAATCCGGGGATTGGAAGAGCTAACTCCTTCTCCACTATTAGAAGAACTATGTGGTAGATCCATGTTGCGATTAATTTCTTGCCTAATTACTGCTTTAAAATGTGAATTATTTTCATTTATTATGTGCACTACATTTTCTTCATCATAATTTATATTCTCTACAGGTTGAGAGCCTGATGAATCTATAACTTGATGTAACAATCCAAAGCGAGGGTTATATTCAATAACATGTAACTTTATATTATACTTTTGACAAATCATTTGACCCTCTATTTCAGGTCTTCCCCATATTGGAACATGCAGTGTATTTCCGTACCTACATTCGATATTATCTTTTGTGCTTATCTTATCTCTACTTTCCCTGGCATACTCAATGCTGCTCAAGTAAAAACCCCAAAGCTCATCATTATTACTAACATCAGGATGCGGAGCTTGCACGGAAGGGTTATTCAGAGGATCCTGTCTAGCATCATCTATAACTTTCTTTTTTATATCCTGATTGTCTCCAGCAAGATCCCTACATACTACACGCAAGGATTCTACAGTAAATTGCATATCAGGCTTTAGTTGCCTAAGACCTTTTGCAACTGAATCAAAAAAACAGTCTCCTCCGCCAACTGTTTCTTCTATTGTGAAATTCTCTGGTAACCTTAGATTACCGTCTGTAAAGCTAGCTTCTTGGTTAAACATAAGCCCCCCTAAACGCCACTAGTCGAAATTTATACCGAACATGCTAAGATACCTAAAGTTTTTATGTAATGCAACTAAAATTTGGATAACAGTCTTAATAATTACGTTTCAATGTTTCATAAAGAAATTTATTATCTTTCTTATAATTTACCCAGCCGTATTATACAGAACCTTTGCCGCTGACTTGTCTGCTACTTGTTCTACAGACACAGACTCAAGAATACTTTTGCTTTTATCTTCTACCAAGACTTTGCCACAGGCTTTATCTCCTTCTTCAAGTGCTTTTACCAATTTTGAACAATCATTAATGTTAGATACACTCGAGCTGTCCTTCTTAGTTTTAGCCTGGTTATGTTGTTCTCCGATCTTTTCTCGCCTTCTTAATTTTCGTTCCACAACTAAATTACCTTTAAGCTGATCAACAGAGCAGTCACCACGCTGTTCATTAGCAATTACTTTGCTGGTATGGTGCTCACCTCCACTAGCAAAATCAACACTACGCTCAACCTCTGCAACTAATGTTTTCTGTTGTTCTCTAGTTTGAATTTCTATTTTCAAATTACTTATTTTCTCAAAATGAGACTCTAAATCTTTCACAGACATACTTTCTTCTAAAAGGCTATAATACTCCTCCTCATTTTGTACTATAGCCTTTTTGCGTACAGCACGTGTTTGACATTTTCTTTCACTATTTTGTTTAGTACTTGTTTTGACCTCTCGTTCTTCTTTTTTTGAATGGTCTATTTCTGGATATTCAAGCCTAACAAATTCACCATCTTTCCTTAAAAATCTTAGATAAGGGCAGTGAATGCGATCAGATGCACTACTATCATAGGATTTTAACTCAATCTTATTATTTTGATTTTCACCTTTAATCTCAGGCCATACTTTGAATTTAACAATTGGAATTACACTTGAAAATGTTACAGTTGGAGTCGGAATTGAGCAATCCATATACCCCATATCCCAGCCGTCTTCTCCTGGCTTACCTTCTGAACCTGGATCTCCATCCTTCCCATTATCTCCTTCTCTTGCAATTTTGAATACTTTTGGATTTCTTTTAATAATGATCTCACCGCCATATCCACCTGGGCCACCAAATCCACACTCTCCACCTTTCCCCCCTTTTTCACCATCTGATCCTTTATAGAGTAGAAAAGCCTGACAACCAATGATACCATTCTCAAAATAAAAAGTGATTTTATTGCCTTGGTCTGTTATTGCTTTCACAAAGATGTTACCCGTAAATACTGGTACTCCTTTATTTCTACTATCTTCTGATAGTATTCTTATATTACTAACATCTTCTATAATCTTCTTAATCACATCTTCATTAGTAGCAGTACTTTCCATGTTAGAATAACATATAGTCTTTATTTCTCGTGCCTCTTTTGCAATATTTTTTACAGTTGTTCTAATATTAGTTCTTCTGTATGACTCTGGCAAAGTCAAGCCTTCCGTAATGCCTTTTTTTTCTTCTCCATCCTTTTTAAATGAGAGAGGTAAGCTCAGGAAATTGGCAACTGGAGGAAATTGATCACTAAAGTCCTGTTTCGTAATACCTTCTCCATCTTTGCCATTCTTTCCATTTCCACCATCTTGCCCTCTACCACCTTTACCACCATGAGAGATCACAGTAAATTTTTCTGAATTTTCCATCTCTTCTGCTAAAATCCAAACATTACCACCACTTTCCCCAGGATGCCCATCTGCCCCTTGTTTACCCTCTCCTTTTTCATCAGTACCTGCATTATTTGTATAATCTTCTCCATCTTTGCCAGAAACGTCCCAAATAATTTTACCATATATTTTTATTTTTTCTGCATGAATACTAATATTCTTTCCATGCCAGATATCATTCTCAATATTTGCATCAATATGTATAATGTTTGCTCCTTTAAAACTTACTTCTTCTATTTCAGGATTGTTTAAAAGCTTACTGTTTAGTTCAATTAAAATTTCACTAATAACTAGATTTTTTCCTGTTACTTCCATAGTCAATCGATTATTAACCTTTTTGAGCTCCATTTTTACCGGTCTAGTATACATTTCTATTACTTTTTTTATTCTATCTATTGTTTCATCTGTAAGTCCTTCTTTCTTTAAGCGCGTTATTTTCTCCTGTAAAACCTTAAGTTCTTCACCGTAAATACTCACTTTTAAGTTCATTATTATCTCTAATAGTTCTGTTACTGCTAAATCACCATTACAGAAACTTCTCAACTGTCCCTGTACTAAATTAAGATTCTTAGTAGTCAAAAAATTAATAAAAGCTTTGAGCAGGGGCAATTCCTCTCTACCTAACTCAACGTAAGACCTTGTTTTTTCTTTGCACTTTATTTTAAACTTATCTACGAAAATTCCTTCTTTTTCTCTGGAAATATTATGATCCTTTAAAAGTTGATAATATCTTAGTTCATTAAAAGGTCTAGGAATTTCATTTAAACTTTTAATATCATTTAATTTTTCTAAGATTTTGCAGAAGTCACCGCTTCTATTTGTTGCAAGGTTTTCCACACACTCTGCCATTTCTTCTAAAGACAATTCCAAACAGCGTTCAATATAATTTTCTTTAATCTTATCACAATCTGTTGGACTAAGTGTCATCGTGCTCTTTATCGCGGAAATAATAGTTTCTACATCACTTTGATATTCCTTAATTCCTTCTTCAAGAATTTGTTTCCAATCCCCCTGCTGACTAGCATTGCTATCTTTTTTACTTTCTAGAGGCTTGTCGTATAAATGAGTTGCTGTTCTTTCGTATCTTTCACTTAATGATATACTCCTTGATAATCTGTAAGCCCTACTTAAACAATCAGAGTATTCTGCCGTAACTACAGTACTTTTTATCTCAGGCACAGTAAGTGCATCTTCTATCGTATTAATGGCTCTCAGCAATTGAATGTTCTGAATTTGTTGTTCTAAAAGTCTCTTTTCTTTATTACATCCATTTACCTGCTCCAAAAAGGTCTCACAATCCTCTATCCTCCCTAGAATAATGCATTGCCGTACATTTCTTAGTGGGTTTTTTTCTGTGAATTTCTTTGCCTGTTTTTCGTATATTTCGTCAACTACTTTTAGAAAATTTTCAGCGTCGCCTTTTAAACTATCTATTTCACTATTGCCTTTATCAGTTTTTTCGATTTCCTCTAAACATTTTTTCAGACATACTCTAACGCTCTCCAAATCAATCTTATTATCGTAAAATAATTTATAGTGAGTTAGCCCTAGATTATAATAATGACAAGATAAACGTTCACAATATTGCGAATAAAACCAAAAATTAGCATTGTCTCTTATATCAGACCTTGTCTTTCTATAGCTTTTGTTTATCTTCTCTGCTAAACTTGTCAACCATTGTTCATTTCCTATCCAAGAACCATCTAAAGACCCAATCAACTTGCTAATCTCTCCTAAGTTTTTAGCTTGTTGACTGAACATAATTTACCTACCGTGTTGCTTCTTGCTTACTTGTTCTATTAGTGGATATTCCAGAAAATATCTGCTTCGCTGATCGGGGGTATAATTATCAAAGGATTTTAAAAATTTCATTGTTTTGTCATGTTTTTCCTTTGCCTCTTTGATTTTGTCATCAGTATCCTTGCCTTTTTCTTCTGCTTTTATTTTTCTTACATCACTCAGGTCTTTATAGTTACTAACAGGATTGCCATCAGATTTGTTTGCACACCCTATTTCTTTTAAATGTTCCATGCAAAGAATTAACTCATAGCTGCCTTCGTTATCCTTACGTGCAGTTCTACCTTTGATTTGCGTTTCTTCTTTCTCATCAAGTGAGAAAAATGTTTGAATGACATGAACTCCACCGCTATGCTCTACACTGGAGTCGTTTGACTTAAAATCAACACCACGCCCCATATTTCTTGTTGCCAGCGTTACTGTGCCTGCAACTCCTGCTTCATTTATATGCCATTCTAGTTGTGATTCCTTTTCATTCCCAGTTAACATGTTTAAGTGGCCAATGTTATGTTTATATTTTTGTTCAAATTTATTTATCTCATTCTCTGTATCAAAAAATATTAACACTGCTCGACCTGAACGAACTTTGGAATCCATATGATCGGAAATATTCTTAAGCCAATCTTCTTCAGACTCTTTTATTGCAAAATGTTGATTCTCCTTTAATTTACTATTGCCAAAGAATGATGGCATACTAGCAATTCTATTGATCCCATAAGACTTTACTGCTTTTTTTTCATGATCATATAATTTAGTTAGAGTACCACTTACTCCTAAGATAATTGGATACTCCTTAGGTAATTCAGCATAGGAAATCTTACCACAATCTACTAATATATAGCCGTAATTATTATAACTTTTATGGTCATAATCTGCTTTCTTTAATCTAAAATAGTTGAAGACATTATAATAGTTATAAAAAGTATTGGTAGAATAAAGACCATTACCTTTTCTACAGCTTATAACCCCATCGTCATTAATTTTATATTTATTAATATACCAATTTTTTTCATCGCCCTGAACAACATTCACTGCGTTATCGATCATCTTTTCTAAGTGCCATGTAAAGAAGGGAAAACTTATAGAAAGAAGTTGAGAAAATTCTGTATTATCTACTCTAAATGTGTTAACAAAATTTTCCATATCATTTAAAATACTATCTTTTATATGAACACCACCTGAAACTATAGACCATATTTTAGATTGAATTTCTGCAATTTCTGGCATGCCTATTGTAGTTCCTGGGTTATAAGTATTACCGTAAAATTTATCAGAAAAAAAAACATCCGCTTCATCTACTAACAAAACAGCTTTATCTTTTTTAGTCTTTGACTCCTGAGTTTGTTTCTCAAGATTACCACGAATGAGTTCCTCTACTAATGTTCTAAGACCCACCTTTCTGCCACTTATATCAACATAAATAGTATCATTTGCCATATCTTCGAATGTACCATACGATATCTTGCTTCCTACTCCAAAGTCCTTTAATTTTTCGAAAAAACTCTCAAAGCTTTTTTCATCCCTGCATGCTAAATATTCACTGTAGCAGACAATTCTGACTTTATATTCCATTAATGCTAGCAGCGGTGATAATAGGCCTAGTATTATTGACTTTCCTTGTCCAGTTAAAACTTGAGCAAATTGACTATCAATATTTTCATGTTGTACATCAACACTTAGTAACTTCAGTATACATAATATTTGAATACAGTGCGGTTTCAAAATCTCCGTTGTACATTCAATATCCTTTGACTCTAACTTAGACCATATAGCAGCTAACCCAGCCAGAAGAAGAGGAATAGTATTTTGTTTAAATTCTTGCGTCCATTTGTTGTCTCTTAGTTGTCCTTCCACATTACTAATAATACCTTTCATATTATCAATGATGTATTGTATATCCTTTTTATCTGTTATGTAATTTTGGAATTCTGTTAAATATTTTTCATAACACGATTTCAATATGCCTGAGTTATAATCAGGATTAAACCCACTTTCCCTTAACTTTTCTACTTCATCTTTATATAGATCTAATGCTTTTTCTATGCTAATTTCATTTTGCTTTTTTGCATATAAATAGAAATTTTCTATGCTACTTATACGTTTTTTAAAATCCTCATATGTAGGGCTATCTTTTACTGCATTTTCAAATGGCTTTGTACTGTCAATTAAGAATTGTTTAAAGTCAACATAGTTAGGTTGTTCCTTAAGATGAATAAGAGAATGGCCTATAGCTAGAAGTAACTCACTTGTTATATTAAGACAAACTTTGTTATTCCATCCTCTTCTTGTCAAAGATCGTTCTATGATGTTTAATAGGTTGCCAACAACCTTGATTACATAATGTTCGTAAGCAGAAGTTATGTACAAGTGAAAGTTTCCCTCGTAACTTTTACTTATATGGTTAATAAATTCCTGAGGTTTTAAAACTTCATATGACTTTTGTTTTTCGTTCACCATTCTTACTATTTCCTGAGTAATTAACTCATCAGCTGGGCTTTTAATGAACCATTTAAAATCTACACATTTGAAATGCTTCAGAAACTCATTAAATGACCTGAGATAATTAATTAACACTTGGGTAGTAACTCTCTTATTAAGAGACACACCAACAATTTTAGGTAAACCACTAGAGATATTTTCCATGCGTCTTTTAAAGGGATCAAAAGGAAATTTTTCTGGAATGCTTTCAATGTATTGCCTATGCTCCCAATATTCATTATACACCTCTATTAAGTTCGTAAAATTATCAAAAGATAGCTCGTTGCTTTCTGAAGTGAATATCTCATTAATAAGTTCTAGTTGTTTTGTTAATATTTTTTTATCATCTTTTGATTCTGACCCAATTGCGCAATAGATAGGACTCACTTGTGCTGCTAATTTTATCATATTATGCGCAGCTATACGAAATAGCTCGTAACGATCATCTTTTACCTCAGTAATAAATTTTATATAACTTGCCAGAAAACAACTCAATAACTCTCTGAAATCCTTTTTCGATTGCTCAGAAGATTTGTGTTGAGTTTCTTGGTGCTTACGAATGCTTTCCATTGCATCATCAAGGATGTATAACCATACTAACCGCTCTTCAGGTATGTCTGGCAACTTATTATCAACAAAAAAACTCTTTATCCACTGCCACGCTTTTCCAAGCGATTTCTCGGGAGCAGCATTTAATAACCGAAATTCATATTTAAACTTGTTTTTATGAGAGTAACAACCAGGTTTAAAGTGCTCTATTAACTTGAAAATAAAGCGGTATTGCTGTTCAATAGAACAAGTTGTATGTGAAGATTTGTCCCACTTTATGGATCCTTCTTCTAATAAATTCCAATTTCCTGTACTATCAACTTTCAGCAAATCTTCTTTAGGAATCTCTGCTGTGTTGCTAATTTCTGTTATTAACTCCTGCAAACTCTTGAAAAGATGTGGGTATATAGGATTGGTTAAAGGGCTAATATCCTTGATTGATTTGCTATTTGTTCCTTCTACCTTACTAAATAACGTACACCACAATTGTTCTAAATGCTCTGGTTGATCAGCAAAAGTTGTTAAGTCTGAGAATAACTGAACATCCTTATCACTTAAGTAAAGTATTTTTTGATTGCGTAACCTGAATATGCTCTGAGTCATTAAGCCGGAAGGATTACGACTATAGTGAGGGCATTTTCTAAGTAATAATCTTTTGTGATTACTTATTCCTTCCTTGCAAATTGCTCTCAACTTACCTAGTAGATTTAGCAAATTAGGCTGAATACTAGGGGCAAAATTAGGAAATCCCTCATTTCTTTCTGACAATAGTTGTTCTGCATCTAACAATTGTTTGGCACTATTTCTGAATTCTTCTGAAACATATGTGTTCTTAATTATTTTATCCAAAATATCTTCATTTAAATTCAAAGTACTTTGAAATTTTCGCCACTGGTATTCTTCTAATATATTGTAAAGTTGTAATAAATCTTCTGCGTTTGCAGAGCTTGCATTTTGTGAAAATCTTTCAAGAGCAAGATCTCTTTTATTGAGCAGTTTATCTTCTAAAACTTGTGTTATTGTAATCTTTTCTAGAAATCCCTTTCCACTGCTCAATGGATTAAAGGGTCTAGCAAAATTTAGCTCCTCTAACTTCCCGACCTTTATTTTTGCAATAAAGTCACCTCTATCAAAAGTAAACAAATTATCTTTACCATATATCCTCATTTTCTTTCTACTGCTCACAGAACGAGTGAAATGAACAAATTGACATAAGAAAATTTCGACTAGTTGAGAATTTCTCCATGTTCCCTCTATATATTCCTTTTCACCCTGGCTAGATAGTTTTCCAAATCCAGAGAGCTTGCCTCCTTTAATACTGCCTCGGTAAATATTACCAAAATAATCAAATTTTGATTGATTAAGAGAAACAGAACTACTTAAATTACGTATTTGAAAGGAAGAAGGGCTTGGAATAGATTCTAAGTCTGAAAGATCATTTTCTTCCGCATCGTGAAATTCTTCATCAGAGATATAATTATCCTCACAATTCAAGTTTTGGCTGTTGCTATGCATTGCACCTCCCATTAACCTCTAACCTTCTGCGTATAGCCACTATGTTCTAAACAAGCCCCCTGGAAATTTCGTAATTTACTTTATGCAACTAAATTAAAATGCTTTAAGCCTATTTGTTGGGAAACTTGATTAGACATAAAAAATCTAAATTCTACTATTAAAACTGTTGCCATAACGAAGTAAGTATAAAGTACCTGAAATATTTTTTAATGCAACAAAAATTTTCAATAAAGTTTTATTATTTAAAATGAGAACTTTTTGTATAAAAACGGTATTTCAAAAATAAAAACGCAAAATTATTGCAACAAAGCTAAGCAAATTAATTCATATATAAATGTGGCAAAGGTAGGCTAAAATGGCTGATATTACGTTATAAAAGATATTACTTCTCCAAAGAAAAAATTTAATTTTTTCAGAAAAAGTCATAAGAAACCCGGTATATATATAGTAGAGGGTTTTCTATCAAAGACATCATTATGAATTATATAGCAGAAAGAAACATTAGTTTTTTTAATTTATTTTAAATATATCAACAGAATAAAAACTAAGTGGTTGACATGGTGAGTAAAATGTAGTAGAATTATGATAGAGTATTTTTTCTTAAAAGAAAGAAGATACTAAAACCTCACTTTTCACCTGAACTCACTTCCTTTATTTCTTAATACAGCCTTGCCAAGAGAACCCCCACCGTAGTTTTTACTTACACAGTGAAAGAGTAAGACCCCAATCTTACTCAAAAACCTTTCAAATGCTTAAATCTTAAAAGGAGTCCCAATTTATGGTACAAGATTTTTTAACTGATGTCAAACAAAAAAATACTTTAAATTATGATTTTAACAATACTGTCTCACATTTAGAACCATTATTTGATGTAGAAGAAATTAAAAGACAACTACTATTAAACATAAGATCATGCCTTTCTTATTTATTCCCAAGGGGAACTTTTCGTGGTGATAAGTTTTATATAGGCAATGTACAAGGTGATAAAGGAAAGAGTCTAGTAGTAGAATTAAGTGGCAGTGAAGCTGGCCCATGGCACGATTTTGCAACAAAAGAAGGTGGTGATATCATTGACCTTTGGGCACAGTACATAGAAAAAGCACTAGAACAGAGTTTCCTGAAGTAATGGCTTCTATAGCTCAGTGGCTTGGAAAAAAACATACTATAGAATACAAAAATCTAGAACAATTTTTAACATGTAGTTGGAATTACTACGATGAAAACAATCAAGTTATTGTAACAGTCTACCGTTATGACACTCCTGAAGGGAAAGAATATCGCCCTTTTGATATTAAAGCATTGAGTTATAGAGCACCAAAGATAAGACCTCTCTATAATATTCCAGGTATTCTTAAATCTGATAAAGTTGTTTTAGTGGAAGGAGAAAAATGTGCAGAAGTTCTGATAGAAAAAGGAATAACAGCAACAACAATAATGTCTGGAGCAAACGCAGATGTTAAAAAAACTGATTGGTCACAACTTAAAGGCAAGCATATTATTATTTGGCCTGATAATGATGAAGCAGGTGCAAAATATGCTAAAAATGTTGGAAATAAGCTTTTAGAAATTGGAGTTGCATCACTTGCTGTGCTTGAAATTCCTCGAGGTAAGCCTGAGAAATGGGATGCTGCTGATTGTGTGGAAGAAGGAATAAATGTTTCAGAGTTCATTGAAAAAAATTTGAAGAAACCTGCTAAGCAGCCACTTAACATTTTAGATTGGAGTGTGAATCGTTATTTAGGTCGAGTACCAATACAAAAATTTCTTGTTGAAGGATTATTTCCTTTAGGTGTTACTTCAATAATAGCAGCAATGGGAGATACAGGCAAAGGTATGCTTCTTCTTGACCTAGCGCTTAAGGTTGCAAGTGATAAGGATCAGATGTGTGGCTTTGGTTCACTTGTTACTGAACATGGATCAGTAGTGATTTTTTCAGCAGAAGATGATGCAGGTGAGGTACACCGCCGCTTAGAACGACTTGACCCTAAATGTGAAAGATTAAAATATAAAGACAAACTATTTATTGTACCACTGCCAAACGTTAGAGGATCACTTACAATACTCAGAAATGTTCGTGGTAAAATCGTCGAAGTTTCTCCTGAATTCGAATCCATAATGAAACAGCTCGAGGAAATTAAAGATCTGAAATTGATAGTATTTGATCCACTTGCTTCATTTATCCATGCAGATATAAATGCTGATCCTGCTGTAGGGGATTATCTAATGTGCTTATTATCTGATTTAGCATGTAGTACTGGAGCTTCGATAATCACTGCTCATCACATGAGAAAGCCAAAAGGAGAAAAACCAATATTAACTGCTGAACAAGCACGCGATGCAATTAGAGGTACCTCTGCTCTTGTTAATGGTGTTAGATGCTCATACGCTTTTTGGCCAATAGAAAATACAGCTAGGCTAGAAATCTTTAAGGCAGTAGGAGAAACACCAAGACAGAATGCTTTGTTTCATGGGGCAGTTGTGAAGGCCAATGGTTTAGCTGATCGCACTGTAAGAACTTACCTAAGAAATCAGGAAACAGGGCTACTAGAAGATATAACAATACAACTAACAGTTAAAAATGCTAGTGAAAAAGACCTTAAAATATGTCTTACTGATGCAGTTACACGATCTGCTGCTTCAGGACACCCATTTACTCACACAGGAAGCACAGGAGTATATAAACAACGGCATAGACTACCAGCTGCATTTCATGGTGTTAGTAGGCATAGACTTGAACGTTTAGCACAGGAACTATTAAACGAAAGAAAAATAGTAAAAGGTATGGCTACAAACTCAAAAGAGGATAAATGGCTTGATATCAAAACTGGTTCTTTTGCCAGAGGAGAAGGTGAGTTTAAGCTAGGTGCAGGAAGGTTTGAAATAGGTAACTTCTAAAAAATATTTAGAGCTCACTTATGAAAGTTTTGTGGGCTCATTTTGTCTCTCTAAAAGTAAGATTTTAACAACAAAAAATGAATTCCACACTACCCAATTTCCATGATTTCCGGAGAATTTACCAAGATTTGGAAATTAGAGTATATCCACACTTAAGTTATTGAAATTCGGTGATTTTTAGCTATCTAACATGAGAAATATTACGTTTCCATTTCCAAAAAATTTAGCCAATTTGGTAACACTCAAACCCGCTATAATGGCTGATTTCCACTTTCCGAGAATCTTATATATTATATATATATATAAATAATAATAAATGATATAATAATAAACTAATATAAAATACAATAACTATAGTAATGGTTCATAATAGCTTTTAACTAGTAAGCGAAAAGAAAGAAGTTTGGAAAGGTTGCCACAAAACATTATTAAGATATTTACATTTAATGAAAGATACAATTAGCGCGGTTTTAAAACGATTCTACGACTTCAGGGTATAATTATACCACCAAGACCTAAGTTACTTATGTAAGGTAGCTTAAAACTCGATTATGAGGCATTTCTAAATTATCTTTTACTTGTTATAAAAAAACCTTATTTTAGTTTATCACGTTTTTTATTCATTGTAAAATATTTTTTCAAAAAAAGTGAACAGTTTTCGTAAAATCGGTGAATATATATAGCAAAGGACCAGAGGATGGCAGTAGAACAACTTTTATCTAAAACTTCTCAGCAATTAAAGGAATACTATGAAACTCTCAGCGATGAAACAATCTTTATCAGCAAATTATAGAGGAAGCTAAAGAAAAAAAGTTAATAGAACTGAGAGAATTAAGTAAACTAGCTACTGCCATAGAAGAAGAAACAGAAGCTCGTAAAACTTGATTGCCGCTTAAAATGGAGACAAAGATCAAAATTTATTTATTTACGTCCCCAACAGAAAAGCTTCTTTTGTAGTAGTCAAAAAAAGATAAAAAGCAGATAGCTCAACTACAAGCTGGTTTTTGTTGTAGTTATTTTCTCACCTGCTTTAATTAATTCATCAAAATCAGATTCATGTAATTTGTCCTGTACAATTCTGTACTTTTCATATTCTCCTTCAGCTAGAGCTTTTGCAACTTCAGCACTAACTTTACCAGCATCTTTAAGTACTTCATAATCATTGAACAATAAAAATGCATCCAATTTTTCAACCCAATCCTGCATTTTCATCAGCCGATTCTTTCTTGCTTGAAGTTCTGCATAATCTAGATACATCGAAACAATGTGATTTAGTTCACTTAACTCTTTTTCAGTCAAGTAGTTTTTCGCAATACTTACATCACTCTTATGAATTTTGTTACCTGAACCATCTTTCCATGTAGTTAGCCCCATATGTGGTTTTTCGTGATCAACTCGAGAACATATCAACTCTGCTGCAGTTAAACCATAAATTGCCCAATATAATTTATTTTGTACTTTTGCGTAAAATTGTCTTGTTATATCCGAATTTGGATCATAATCTGCAGAGCATTCAGCATAAATGTCCGTAATCTTCTGGTAAAATCTACGTTCAGATGCTCGTATTTCCCTGATTTTTTCAAGTAATTCATTGAAGTAGTCTTTGCCAAACTTTGGGCCGTTTTTTAGCCGTTCACTATTCAATGCAAATCCTTTGATGATAAAATCCCTCAAAACTTTTGTAGCCCATACTCTGAAAGATGTAGCCTTTTTAGAATTAACTCGATAACCAACAGCTATAATTGCATCTAAGTTGTAAAGTTGTGTAGGATACTGTTTACCATCTTCAGCAGTATTCCGGAAAATCCGGACAACTGAATCTTTATCTAACTCTTGACTGGCAAATATGTTCTGTAAATGCTCACTAATTGTTCTGATATTAACATCAAACAACTCTGCCATTTTTTTCTGTGCAAGCCAGATGTTTTCATCTTGATACAAAACATCAATTCTCACGTCTCCGTCTGGAGTTGTATATAATAAAATTTCGTTTCCATTTATTATCATATCTACTCTACCTTACTTCAAGTAGTATATAGGTTATTTGTGAAAGAGACAAGAAACATTAAAAATAGAGCTTTAGCTGATAAGCAGTTTTGAAATTATTTTAACTTTTTTTTTAGAAAATTCCGGAAAAAGTAGTGAGAAATCCGGTATATATATTATAGAAGGGCATTGATGTAGTTTGTAGATGTGCTTCAAACACAAAAGTCGGCAAACAGAAAGCAAAAGAAATCTAGGCTTTTACGTAATTGAGAATTTGTATTTTCAAATTTCTTTAAATAAGACAAAAACTGTATTTTAAAGCTAGATGTGACTTTAGGGTATAAAACTACTACTATTGCCAAAGAACGCACGTAATGCCTCTTAGAACTCGAATAAATGGCATTCTTAGCAATTCTATTACTGTATAGTAAACTCACGAGTGAGTTTAGCACGTTTTTTACGCTTTGCAAAGAAAAATTAAAAAAAAGTGAACAGTTTTCGTAATTTTGGTGAATATATATAACAAGAAAACAACTTTCTACAGTAGCACATAATTCTCGAATTTCCGTTGTTGGACTACAAAAACCTATGAATTGCTAGTGTATTTTGAAGGAACCAAACGATATTTTGGGAATCGGTGCTACTCATAGTTTTAAATA